>CM053509.1:80361628-80414742 GCA_028627145.1 Eidolon dupreanum
GTGCTTAATAAAAGATAAAATGATCATAAAGTTTTTTTTAAATTTGTAAGGTCTGTATTATGAGAAGAAAGTAAATGAGTCTAATCTGATTTGTCTTTCATAAAAGTATATTAATGGCCCAGTATAATCTGTCACTTTTTGTACACAAAATTATCTGCTCTTGTAACTTGTCTTTCTGATCCACAATTCCAAGCAAAACCTTTCCCCTACAAACAAACAAATAACAAAAAAAGAGCATTGCACATGGCATTTTCTAACACTTGAGAAATTTTTTCTGTTTATAAGTATTTCAAGATTGCTTTTAATATTGTACAGTTTTGAAATAGCCTCAAAAAGCTGTGTGAATGTTAAGGAATAACAGTTAAGTTCAGTTGTTTGCTTTCTATAGATGAGGAACTGTCCTAGACTGTGGTATATAATGAAAATAATAATTGATAATTAACAAAAAACAAAAAAGAGGGAGAAGGAGAAGAATTCATCTCTGATATTGTGGAACTTTTACTTTACTGGTAAAGACAGCCATGTGAGGAATTTTAATGCAATATGACTATTAACATAAATATATGCACCAGCAACCAAAAAAAAAAAAAGTGGGGGTAAAGAGTTCAAATTCAGGTTTCAAGAAAATTTTTCTGTAGGCCACATTTAAGCTTAGGGCTCTTAAAAAAATAGCTTTATTGAGGTATAATTCACATGCCATATATAATCCACTTATTTAAAGTTCATGTTTAATATATTTACATGGTCGTGTGACCAATCACCAAAATAAAATTTTAGAACAATTTGGTCTCCTCTAAAAAAAATCTGTAGTCCTTAACTGTTACTCATCATCTTCCCCCATCACCTTTCACTTCCTCCCCACCAAGGATCCACTAATCTACTTTCTGTCTCTATAGATTTGCCTGTTCTGGATATTCTATATAAAAAAAAGAACACACTATACAGTCTTTTGTAACTGACTTCTTCCCTTAGCATAATGTTTTCTATGTTCATCCTGTTGAATATAGTATATACTATAACCTTATTTATTTTTATTGTTGAATAAATTTCTATTGTATAGATATGCTATATTTTATTTGTCCATTCATCAGTTGATGGCTATTTGGGGTGTTTCCACTTTGGGGCTATTCTAACTAATTCTTTGAGAACATTTCTGTGTACAAGTTTTTGTGCAAACATGTTTTTATTTTTTAAGTATATACCTAAGAATGAAATTACTGGATCATATAGTAACTCTGTGTTTAATTTTTTGAGGAATTGCCAAACTGTTTTCCAAGATGGCTGCACCATTTTACATTCCCCCTGGCAATGTAGTAGGGTTCCAATTTCTCAACATACTCATCAACTTAGTAGTTGTGAAATGGTATATCGCTATAGTTTTGATTTGCATTTTCATAATGACTAAAGATGAGCATTTATCTCATATGCACATTGGCTATTTGTATAACTTCTTTGGAGAACTATCTATTCGGATTTTTTGCTCATTTATTAATTTCTTTTGTCTTTTTATTATTGAACCATAAAAGTTATGTATATATTCTGTATACAAGTTCCTGATCAGATATATAGTTTGCAAATATTTTCTCCTGTTCTGTGGGTTGTCACTTCATTTTCTTGGACTTACTTGCTGCACAGATATTTATAATTTTGATGTAGTCCAGTTGATCTATTTCATTGTTATTGTTGTTATTGCTTGTGTTTTTGATGTCATATCCAAGAAAACATCTCAGCTTGGGTTTTAGATGATGAGTAAGACAGACCAAAGTAAGAACGGTGGAAGCTCATTCCAAGAAGAGGTATAAGAACAAGCAATGGCATGGATGCAGGATACACTGTGAAATCCTCTTCTGTTTGTTTAAAACAGGAGAGCTCCCCACAGAATCATACCTAGTAACTTTGGCATAACATCATACCAGTTTTATGATGTACAATGTAGTTCTCAGAAAGGCGTTATCAATACTATCATATTGTTAGCTGCAGTTTATGCTCAGTTAAAGGAGTGCATGTGCTAAAAGAAGGTCCATGTAATGTAGACATTTTTTTTAAAAAATCTATCTTCTTCTAAATAATTTTTTGAAATTTCTGTCCTCTAATTTGGAGGCCCTGAAGTAAAGTCCAGTTTACATATCTTAGTTACTAGTCTGGATTCCAAACTATATCAAGGGTACTGTCACCTATATCTTAAGAGCTTTCTCTAATACCAATTCTATGAAAAAATGGTAGGAAAGAAATCTGTTATTTTGAACCCAACAGCATTTTATTTTTACTGCTCTTATAGCTTCAATCACAATCCCCTTATCTTAACCTATGATTACAGTCTAAGCTCCTTGACATTTCCTACCATGTCTATTTTCCATTCATTTACTTAACAAATATATATTTATCAGGCCTAGGTCACTGTATGTAGGATACAAGTCTAGACTGAAAGCCACAATGGTCAGAAAAACTGTTATAACTTATACCGCAGAGGTCCCCTTCTGGATCAGGCTGACGCCACCCTCTAAGGGCCTGATACCGTGTCCTTATGGTTTCTTCCTTCTCTGCTCTGCCCTCTTCCCCACTCCTTTATCAGTCTCCCCTGTGAGCACTTTCTTAGCAAACTACTTACACACAAATCTTCAACTAAGGAACTGCCTTCAGGGAACTTGATCTAAAACACTATGATAGAAGATAAACAACAAAAATGATATGCAAGGAGAATAAACAATGAACAAGATGGACTTACATCTTTTGAGGAAGTCAGACTTAAATAACTAGAAGATTTAGACCATTTTATCACCTTGATTTGACTAGCACTGCACTAGTAGATGCTCTGTATGTATGTGTTGGGTTAAAAATTATAAATAACTAAGCTAACCAACAATATAGAACATGTATATCCATTGACTAATTTCTTTGCTTTTGATTGGGCAATATTGACCTAAGAGAGATTTCAGAGAAGAAATCTATGTAATTACAGATATTTTGATTAATATTATATATTTGAAAATTGGATGTACTAATTAGGGGATAGTATATATGTAGGTCACTTGGACCTAATCTGCCAGAACTGTGAAATGTTTCTCAAACAGCAATGAGAGGAGCAAGAGACACAGTGGGAACTGGACTAAGATGAATTAAAAGCTCAAGTAGGCTAGATTGTTCATGCTCCCTTTTTGAATGTCTTGGCAACAAGAATTGATGTCTTGAGCACGCTGACAATCTTATCCCTCCAGTTTTCCTGGAAATGCTGATAACTATGAACCTCATCCTGAATAAGTAATTCCTCTGTATGTGTGCTACTGTGTAATAAAGTGAACAGAAATTGCCTAAGACTGGCCAGGAGTTGACGTGAGGATGAAGAAAAGGACAGGCAGGAGGACTATAGGCAGCAGCCAGCAGATGGGGAAAGCAGAAAGAGTGGGGGAAAGCAGAAAGAGGAGGGAAAGTAGCTACTAGATAGGGGTAAAGAATAGGGAAAGGAAAGAAAAACCGTTCAGGTTTAAAATCTATGTGTCTAGAATAATGAACATGAAAAACCAGAGAAGTGGCCTCAATAACAAGGAGTGAATTTAATATGTAAAATAATAGTAGTAATAATGAAAATATGACTTGGAAGATATTTTGATGCCAGAACGGATACTGTAAGGCTGGCGTGGTGTTGGGAAACATTGCCCCCCAGAGGTTCCTCTGTGTACTCCTAGAGACTAGCTTCCATCACAAATTTAACAGGAACCTGGCAACAGACTAAGATTTGCTAAGCATCCAGAATATGCAGTGAAATTTGAAATTGGGCCCAAAACTCTGGTCTAGTCATCTAAAGACCTGAACTAAATAATGAGCTTATTAAAGGAGGTCGCATTAAAGTATGATTTTTTTTTTCTTTTCTAATCCCCACCAACCTTTTGAAAATACTATCTGGTTTTTGTTATGGAAGTTAAAATACGCACATGTACACAGTTCCAAAGAAACAAATATATGCTGTTAAAAATAAATATCTTCTCCTCCCATGCACTGTCTCACAGATATCCTGCTTAAGGTAGTACACAGTATTATTAGTTTTTAATGTGTTCTTTCGGGGATATTCCATGAATTTTTCAGACAAATGCTAGCCCTCTTTTTCCACTTGTCATCCTTCACCCTCCCCCACTGCCCATTTAACAATATATCTCTGGAACAGTTTGAAATCAGAAAATACAAAAAGACCTTATGCTTTTTGATCACTGTATAGTATTCTGCTACATGATTGAGAATTTTTGGTTTTTGTTTGGTCTAGTTTTCTATTATTTCACACTTAGGTTGTTTTCATTTTTACTATAAAAATATTTTAATGAAAATCCTTGATATTCATAGATGTATGTAATATATATTAAGACATATGTGAGTATGTCTGTAGGATGAATATATTGAAATAAAATTGCTATCAAAATCTAAGTGCATTATGTTTAATTACACTTTCAAAATGACAAAAAAATTAACAATTTACATTCCCACGAACAATATATGAAATTGTCAATTTCTTCAGAATCTTGTAGATAGTGTATCATCAACTGCTTTTTATCTCTGTCAATTTAACAATTTTTTAAAAAAATTTCATTTTCAATTTTCATCAAGTTAATTGTATATGTGTCAGACTTAGCTAATTTTGTTTCATTTAAGTGACATTTATTTCTTTTTCTACCCACTCAGATTCTTTGACCATGCTTCTCTTGGGCTGTACTTGTTCTTTTGTATATTGTGCTTTTCTTTTGTTGAAAACATTAACTTTGAGATATGAACTGTAAATATTTTGTTGTTGTTGTTTGTTTTTCATTTAATTTAGGATTTTTTCCCAGACTTATTTTGTGTTGTGGTTGTTGTTGTTGTTGATGTTGTCATTATTTAGTGCATCCAAACATACTAGTGTTTTATTTATAGCTTCAAGTTTTCATAGTAGCCTTAAAAAGACTTCCTTACTATGAGATTTTTTTAAAAAACACATTTTTCCTAGTATTTTTGTTTGTTAATGTTTAACTCTTAGATTCTTTCAGAACACACACACATTTTTCTTCTTCTTGTTTTTTAATTTATATGATATGGCTTATGTTGCTCCCTAGAGATGGTATTACCAGATAACTGGTCCTGGTATTTAATTACTAGTAATAAAAAGAACTGAGGGAATGATATTTCTAAATTCAAAGTCATAGTTCTTTCCTTAAAGATATTTTCAGAATTCAACTATCTAGTTACCAAAACAAACATACAAAAAAAGTTAATTCTTGTGTATAATTCATTAAATATTGTAAAATCCATTTTATGATGGATATAACAGAAAATTATTATGTTTAAGGTTAAAAAATTTATGACTTTTACTGAGATTAAAAATAATATTTTCTCAACAGGATATAAAAAATATATCTGCACTCCCATATTTATTGCAGCATTATTCATAGTAGCCAAGGTGTGAAAATAACGTGTCTATCAAAGGATGAATAGATATAGAAGGTGTGACATACATATACAATGAAATACTAGTCAGTCATGAGAAAGAAGAAAAGCTTGTCATTTGCTGCATTTTAGATGAGCTTTGAGGGCATTAGGCTAAGAGAGATAACTTAGAGAAAAGACAAACACTGTATGATCTTGCTAATTTGTGGAGTCAAAAAAAGCCAAAGTAGTGGAAAGAAAGAATAGAATGTGATTACCAGGGGTGGGGAGTGGGGGAATTAGGGATATGATGTTAAAGGGTACAAACTAGCAACTAGAAGATGAATAAATTCTGGCACTCTAATGCACAGTATGATATTTATAGTCAAGAATATTGTATTATATATTTCAAAGTTTCTAAAAGACTAAATATTAAATGTCCTTGCCACAAAAAAAAGTGATAATCATATGACCTGATAGAGGAATTAGCTAATGCTATGGATGTAATCATATTACAACACATAAATGTGTCAATGTGACACATTGTACATCTTAAACTTAAACAGTGTTATATGTCAATTATATCACAATTAAAATAACATATTTTCTAGATATTCAGCTTCATCTACTTTAAAATGTTTCCCAGGATAAAACTATGACTGCCAAGGACTCTGCAGGTTCAATCACTTGTTATCTGTGTGCTAGGGCCAATCTCGTATTACTTTTGATATTTATTATAATATCCTGGAAAATTTCAAACCTACACAAAAGTAAAAAGAATGGTTTAATGAGCCCATATATACTACCACACAGCTTCAACAAACAGGTTTGCCTTTCATAGTTCCCTCACCTTCTTCTCACTTAAAAAAATAAAAAATCACTGATCTTTGTTTTCTGTGTCTTAAGCAAATTCCAGATATTGTATCATGTCCTCTGTAAATACTTTATATTATCTCTATCAGACAGCACAATAAAAAACAAAATCATTGATAGATCTAGAAGGTATTAAGCTGAGTGAAATACTTCAGACAGAGAAAGATAAATACCATATGATTCCACTTATATGCGAAATCTAAGGAACAAAAGGAACAAACTAAATGTAAACAAACTCACAGATACAGAGGGCAAACTGGTGACTGCCAGAGGGAGAGAGTCGGGGGCCGGGTGGAAAAATGAAGGGACGAAGAAATACAAATGAGTAGTTACAAAATAGTCATGACAACATAGAATACAACATAGGGCAGGAGTCTCCAACCTCTGGGCTGTGGACCGGTACCCGTCCATGGTCTGTTAGAAACCAGGCCATACAGCAGGAGGTGTGTGGCAAGCAAGCCAGTGAAGCTTCATCTATATTTGCAGCCACTCCCCACTGCTGGCATCACCACTTCAGCTCCACTCCAGATCATCAGACATCATATTCTCATAGGAGCACCAGTCCCTAGTGCCAAAATGTTGGGGATCACTGGCATAGGGAATATAATCAATAGTATGGTAATGGCTATGTGTAGGGCCCGATGAATGCAAGAGAAATTAGGGGGATCACTTCATAAACTGTATAAATATCAAACCAATGTATACCTGAAACTAATATAAAATAAAAATTTAAAAAACATAATCATTTATTATACCTCATAATATTAAAAACTTCCTTAATATAATATATGTCAACCAGATTATGTTCAGTATTTCACAAATGTCTCAAAATGTCCTTTCAAATATATATTTATTTTTCAGTCAGAATCTGGAAAAAGTTTATCCATCAAATAAATATGACATGACCTTAAAGTGTCTTAACCTGTAGCATTTCCCTCTCTCCCTCTACCCTATAGTATCTACTACATGGATTAGCAGACACTTGGTCCTTTTCAAAGTATCCATGCCAAAAGGTCCTTGATATTTGGTCCTGTATCAGAACATCCACGGAGATATTTGGTTTATGCTGACCCATCTACCTGACCCTATCTGCCATGACCAACTAGGACAGCAAAGCAAGAATGGTTATTACTGGCAATACAGCTACAATTATTGGACTGAGAAAAAATGATAGTGTTTTGTATATATTAACCCTGTAATCCTAAAGTATAAATAAATGTTACAGGGTATTTGAATTTTCTACGTGTGAACATTTTGGTCAGGATCAAAACACAAGGACCTTTTGCCATGGCCCAAATGTTTCCATGAACTTTTTGGATAGGACCAAACGTCTGGCAAGGATTAGGCAATTAGTCCCGTACATTTTCCTATATTCTGTATTTAGGTGTTGTATCCTGGTGCCACTTAACATTGTTCTCTAACCCCATATTTTCTAGAAATTGCCAATTAGTTCTAGAGGCTTCATTTTTAAAATTTATTTGGGAACGGAGCAAGAAAATTCATGGATGGCACTGTGTACTTCCTAGTACTTCTCAAGAAGCAAATAATATCTGGTTTTTTCATTTTTTGTTAGGTTAGGAGTGATAAGGGTGTCTAAGTGTTGTCATACTGATCCATCCTCATATTTCACCTATGATTTTAGCAGTCATTGATTATCCTGTCTAGATCCATTATTTTTGGAGGGGGTTGTAAAATGGTGATTTTTGAATGCTATACTTTTTTCAGCATATATCAATTGATATTCATCTCTAAAAAAGACGTTTTCTTTAACAGTATTTGCTCACTTAGAAATACAATTTGTATAGAAAAGCAAGAAACTATTATTGATTTTCAAAAAAAATTGAGTGTCTTAGCAAATTCTAAATGTGAACATTAAGTTTTCGTTGGTTTAATTATTCCATTTTGCTGTTGTTTTGGTGGGCTGGTGTCATCATATACCAATAAATTTTGATATTTTTAACATTGATACAGTTATTTTGAGATTCAAACAGTTTTTTCTTTGACCAGTGGAAGCCCTTTCCAGTTGGCTTTTGTGTTCTTTGAAAATGATTCTAAGTCATCTTTGATTGTTTCCTTGTTTTAGGACAGAATAAAATCTAGGCTCACCTTATATGTTTCCTGCCTCAAGACTGGAATTAGCTATTCTTGCAAGGAGACCTGGTCTAATTTATTGAGAAATTACAATTAGAGATCAAAATCCAGATGCTATAAGTACTCTTTGCCACATTATTTCTAGGACATTTTATTAGAATAAGGTAAGAAACGCATACATTTTAGTAAGAGAAAAATAAATTATGAATTTATATTGCTATTTCCAACTAGAAATTAAAATTACAAAGTTTCCATTTAAATTGTCTGAGAGTGTACTTACACATCTTTTCTATTATATTTCTTAACCTTATTGTATTAATTTCTTATTGCTGCTATAACAAAATAGGCTAAATTTAGAGGCTAAAAACCACACAAATTTATTATCTTATAGCTCTGGAGGTCAAAAGTCTAAAATGTGTTCCTAAAGCTGCATGACTTTGGAGTTTCCAGGGAGGGGAGTTATTTGTTTATTTTTCTCCCCAGCTTCTTGTAACTGCCTACATCCTTTGGATTTTGGTTACTTTTCTCCATCTTCAAAGCAACATATCATCTCTCTTTTCTGATCTCCTCCTTCCCTGTTATAAGGGTCCGTGTGATTACATAGAGCCCATCCAGATGATCCAGGGTAATCTTTGATCTCAAAATCCTTAACTTTATCATATCTGCAAAATTCCTTTTACCACATAAGATAACATTCCTAGATTCTAAAGACAGGACTTGGTAATCTTTGGGGGCCACTATTTAGCACATCATACCTATTGTGTATATAAATAGCTTCAAAGCAACAACCAAAATAATATCATACTAAAAATAAAAATAAAAAAAAAACCTCCCAAGAAACTTTTGAATGTAATTTACTCTTTTTTTGCAGTTCTCCCTCCCTGTCTCCATTTAGAATATATTTCACTAGATTATAACCAAAAGACTATGTTTTAAAATCACTTGAGATAATTCTTCATTGTGTGCCTATTCTATCAGCTTGATATTGATTTTGTTTAATTTGTTTCCACTTGTCTTCAACTTTTAGGAATTTAAAAATTATTTTGTTTTGGAGATATATAAAAACATATGGTTTCAACATTAAAAATATAAAATAAAATACATTAAAAAATGTCTAACTTAATCTCTGTCCCTTTATCTCCATTTCCTTCTGTCCCCTAAAGGCAACTGTTTTCATTAATTTTTTTTCTTTCTATTATTTACTTCTAAAAATGTCAAAAATTAGTATAGAGGTAAATAAATGTAGAGATAGACAGATGATAAATGATAGACAGATAGACAGACAAATCTCAACCATAGAGTTCATTCCATCATAGTATATCTAGATCATTCTCATTTCTTCACAGATGCTAGAGTTTTGTATCTTATACAATACTGTAAAATTTGAGTAAAGATTCAAATGCATTTTCTTTTAGAAAGACAACATTTTGTGCCAAACTACTTTAAATAAAATATATTTTCTCTAATTATTTGAAATATTGCCTTTATTTCACATTGTTCATATTCTTTTCTAGGACCTAATAATCTACTTATTGGTTTATCTATGCTTGAAATAATAGCATGCTATTTTAATTATTATTTTTATAATGTATTTTAAAACATGATATCTTATTCCTCCCAAGTTAATTTTCTTTTTTAGAAATGTTTAGCTATTTTTTTTTTGCTTTCTTAGTTATTTTCATGTAAATTTTAGAATAAGCCTACCTAATTAAAAAAAAAAACCTTCTTGATGTTTTATTGAGATCATAATAAATGCATAAGAGAATAGGCTCTTGAAAGAGCATCCTTAGAGGCCATGAAAAAAAAAATTAGCTCTGATTCACACAGAAAATTAAACATCGGTGTCAAAGACAGCAGTTGTTTCAGGTAGCAGTATACTAGTATGCACTCTGTGCAGTATTAGTACTATCAGCAGTAATGATATTAGCACCTACATCAGTGTCTAACATTTGCCAGGCTCTGTGCTCAAATTCCTTACATACCTCATGTTTTTTAATCCTCATAAAAACCTCTTAAAGGGCAAACCAAAAACTAGAACTTAAATCTATCTTTCCCTAAATTCTCTAAATAACCATTGTGTTCCACTATGTCAGGGTAGTAAGTCTAAAACAATCTCTCTATTAAGAATCACTCTGTATTAACTATACTCTGAAAGAAAACTGCCTCCAAAGGACCAAACTGCCTCCTTCTACTCAGTAGAAGGACCTCTGTGTAAAAGCGCTGGTCTCCAACAGCTGAAGGATTGTCCCTGTCTGTCGATGAATGATAAGTCTATAGAAGTGAAAAAAAAAAAATTAGGCAGTGTCCATTCCATGACTCTTATAAAATAATTAAATATCTAAGATTCATGGATGTCTGGGGTCTAAGGTTAATTCTGGTAACACATAAGAGCAACTCTGGGATTATCCGGAGTGCATCACCATATGAATACATTAAATGAATGACCCTCAAACTTTAAAATACTTCAAATTCACCCAGAAGACTTATTTAGACATATATTGTTGTGTCTCATCCCTGCTGTTTCTGATTCAGTAAATCTGGGTTGGGACACAAGAATTTGTGTTTCTAACAAGTTCCCAGGTGATGCTGATCCTGCTTGTTGTTTCAGGGACCATAATTTAAGCCAGATGAGCCATGCCTAAAATAACTGAAAGTAATAAGATCTGATTAAAGTAATGATCAAGTAAGATTGTTTTCAGGCTTCTAGGCTGAAAAGTATGAAATTCCTAAAAAATGGGAGAAAAATGGGTAAAAATGTTGGGAAACACAGAGTGGTAGAATAAAAAGAGTATTGAGGTCAGCAGTCTGACAGCCACCTGATAATCTAGTCTCTGTCCCCAGCGATCTGAGTAGCCTTGTCTGAGTCACTTAATTTCTCTAGCCTGAGTCTGTGCATGTGTGAATTGCAAAAGAAAGAATAAGATATATTCAAAGTTTCATCAGAGTTTTAGAATTCTAATATTATGCAATACAGTGCACCCATCCGAAAGAAATTAGAAATATAGGAACCAAGATTGTCCTCAGAGAGGGCAGTTATAATTAATTAAGCACAACTCAGAATAGAGATGTGCAAAGTCAGCATAATGAAGGCAAATTGTTAACGCATCTCTGGGACTTGACTATAATGTAATTGAATGCATTAATATTCATATATCTAAAGAAAGAATGTGCCAATCAAAATAGGAATCAGTTAGCATTGGGAATGGAAAAATAAGCTCTCGGGAAGACAAATTGGCAAGTTTTACCTATTCAGGAATTATCTGAGAGTGTATTTACTATTGGACTCCAGCCCTATGGTTTCCTACCCCATAATAGATGAGATGGCCTTTGGCTACCTCATTTAAAAATCCTCATTCACCAAGATGACTTTTGTTTGGCTTCTCGATTGACTTGCCTACTGTGTGAGTGATCCTGTTAGACCAGAGAAATGTCCAATTTTCCATTGCCGGTTTAAAAATTGGCATTTTAATCATCATTTTGCTTTATCTTTGTCTTACATACACTAACTTACAAGTGGAACAATCTGCAGTAATCCGCAATTGCATTTCTCATTATAAATGCCTAACCTGATTTTTGCATTGTTTGTATGTGTATCAGCCTGTATGAGTTTGGGAAATGCAAACTAACCCCTAATCTGCTTTTATTATACTACCAAAATCGGGTTTATGAACCTGAAAAAATGAGTATTAGAACCTGAAGTGGCCTTATTTATCAAAGTAAATATCCCTTTGTGGATGACTGCCTAGAAAGCAGAGCCAGCATTCCCCAGGTGCTACCTCTCTTCCCACTGTGAAGGCTACTTGTTGTCAATCTGGCCATAAATTCATTCTTTAAAACTGCTTTCTGCTCAGCTCTGTATCACTGGGTGGAACTAAACACTTGCAGATTGTTTCCCAGACTTTCCTTGGTTTCAACCAATGAATTGGCACTGGCATGAAACTGAATTACAGAAGAAAGGGAAAAGCCAAGTATTTCTCCCTTTTCTCAGCCCTTTTAACACCAGTGTAACTTATTTTCTGCATTAAATTACCTCAGTTTTCAACTTAGAGTTTTAAATAATTGGAATGGTTTCTATTTTCCTTGTTCAACTCTGGTCACCATGTGTCAAAAGAGTAGCTATCTGTTCAAAAAGTATTAAGTATGGACACACACACACACACACACACACACACACACACTCATAATAAAATTATATAAACCACTAAATATTTTGGTCTGGTTTTTTTTTTTGGTAAATGATACTAGGCAGCCATGTTGTTTCACAAGCCAAGTGTGTGACTTACTGTGATTGTCAAAGAATAGTCAGAGGGAGTCAAAATCTCAAGTAGATAAATGGTTAGAAGGGCAGTTGTAGACTTAGATTGTGTATTAGACATTGTGTATGTCTAACAACAGACTAAATGTAGTTTTCAGTTTAATCTATGAACACATCAAATCACTAGCGAGCTAGTCTAGAATGTTTAGCAATACTCAGACTGATAAGCATGACATTGCAGGATGTCACTGCAATATTGGAGCATTTATCAATTTTGTTAACTAACATATTGGCCAATGCAGTGTGCCTGGTCCAGGCAAACGATCCAGAGATATGTGCGAAAAGCATCCATGGATCACTCATTCTGTTCTATGCATCCAAATTTCCTGTCTTGTGAAGGAACTAACTCTACCTCTGGGTGTTCTGTTTGCACCACATGAACAATGGAGGCTATGCTCCTTCAGAGGCTTCTAGCAAAATTAACTGTGGCTAGTTGGCAATATAAACATGAATGTGTCTTAGCATGCACTTTTTCAAACTCTATTCTACTTTCTGTTGATAGTGATTTTTCCCTTTTCTGATGAAAATCAGGAAATTATCATGTATATTACTTACACATAGAATTATGGTTTTATAGTTTGATTTTAAGCAAGACATTCCACCAATGAGTTACCAGGTTTTTGTCTCATACTTTGTAAATATGCTTCAGTCATTTAAGATCCCAAAGTTGCACTGTTACATCTGTAAATAAAAATGTGTACCATTGTCAAAAGAAGCATGGAGGATTTAAAATTGAGCCTTCTCTGACCTAAGGGCTTTAATAGCTTCATATTATTGAGTCCCATTCCCCAAGTGTCTTGAAATCCTTGCTGGGTAGTAAAATAAGAAGACACATTAAGTCTTCGAGACCACCAAGGGAAAATTTAACGAATTCCTGCAGGCACTGAGGTATATGGCTTCCAACAGTGCCTACAGGAGTAAATCTGAGGATTTCCTTAAATGATTAATTCTAAGAGGTAAGTGACATAGGCACAGGCAAACACAGTTTAGGATTTTAAAAAAGAAACAAAATTCAATACATATTGAACAATTAACCTAAAGTAATAATTCATGCCATGTTCACTCATTCAATATATAATTGAGACTCTCTATGTATAAAGATTTTTTGTTTATGGTCTCATATATTTTGTCCTACAAAGCAGAATATTTTGGGGAATTGAGATAGGATAACATTAAGTATATCAAAACAATAGCCATAAACCAAGACTGTCCCAGACAAATTGTGACATATGTTCATTCTAACGTGATAGAAAATGGGAATGCAAAACCCAGGCTTTTGTTTTCTAGAAGTTTACAGTCCACTGAGAAAGATAGAAATTATATATATATATATATATATATATATATATATATATATATGATTGTTTTATTATTTCTATTATCATTATTATTCAAGATATTTTTGTCTTCCCTTGTATGATTTTAATTGATCATTAAAGAACCTTTCCATATAATTATTATTACTCTTGTCATTTTATACATGAGGAAAGCAAGGGAAAGAGAGGTTAAATAAATTACCCACATTCACTGTGCTAGAAAATGGAGAAGGTAGAATTTGAAACCATGCAGTTTGACTTCAGAGGCTAAAATCTCTCACTCTCCAAAGCAGCATCCTATGATATATTATGGTAAGAAATGGCCAGGTATTCTGGGATCACATAAAAAGGGAACTTAAGTCTTTTTGACCAAGCAAGGCTTTCAGTAAGAGGTGACAAATAAGTCACTTAGTAGCATAGAGGAAGGGTTGTGGACTTGGGGAAGGAACAACAAATATAAAATCTTCCTTCAAGATTAATGAGGCATGGCAATCATTACATATATACACATACATATATAATAATGTGCCCTTTAAATGCAGCCCCAAAACATGCCCAGTGAAAGTATAAACTATCTAATATAAAAGAACAGATAACATATGTTATGCGCCCAAAAAATAAGCTGAAGTCTTAATTCTCCATACTTCAGAATGTGACCTTATTTGTAAATAGGGTCCTTGCAGATGTAATTAGTTAAGATGAAGTCATACTGAAGTAGGTGGGCCTGTAATACAACATAACTATTGTCCTTATAAGAGGAAAATGCCATTCAAAGACACACACACACACACACACACACACACACACACACACACACACAACAGACGCACAGCTTGGAATGATGCAGCTGAAAGTCAAGGAACACCAAGGATTGATTGTCACTACTGGAAGCTAGGAAGAGGCAAGTAAGGATTCTAACCAGAATCTCAGAGAGGATATGGCTCTGAAGACACCTTCATTTCAAAACTGTGAGAGAATTAATTTGTTGTTTTAAGTCACCTAGTCTGTGGTACTTTGTTACGGCAGCCCTGGAAAACTAATACAATATACGCTCATGCAATTCAGGCATTTGTACAATTGTGCAACTGGGGAATTCTTTAGGCTTATATTAGATATTAGCTGATATAGAATTTATGTATCTCATGAAATGTTTTTACATGAGTTTTACGTAATAACACGTGATGTTTCTGTGCTATTTCAGAAAACTCTAAAATGACTGGCTATAGTACATCTTCTTGACTGCACTGTGAAGAGTTATTGAAAATGTCCAGTTGTTCTGATTACACAAATTATTAATGCAAAATATCACAGATTTGATACCATACTGCAGAACTGGATGCCCAAAAGTTAATCTTAAAAAATACATAACTTCTATGACACCCAACAGAGAAAGCACTAATTAACTAAGAATTTTGTTCTGCTCAAGCTTATCAAACATTATTTAATGATGTAGGCCAAAAGCAAGTAAGTAAACAAGAAGGGACCAGGTTATATAGATGATGTTTCCTCATGTAAGACAAGCAGCAGAAAAAGAAATCAATGTTTGCTGATGGAAAAAGATAAAACTGTCAGGAAAATAAATGTTATTTTTAGGTTTTTGATAAGACCTTGGCACTAAGAGAAAAGTCAAAATAAAAGATTAACAGTTCTTAAAAATGAATCGATTAATTCTTAATAACCGTTTTCTCATTTTTCAGTCCTGAAAATATATTTTACAAGCACTTTTCTTGTGTTGCCTAGGTTAACTTCTTCAGATGATAGAAATGTTTTTATTCCTTATTGATTTTGTTTAAAACATCTCTGAGCATTTCAGGGAAAGGCTGTAATGAGCCTAACTTCAAATAAATGGGTCATGTTTAAACTATATACATTATTAATTAACACCGACAGGATATTCTTTAGCACAGAAGTGAATAGCTAGTATTTGCTATAATTGTAATTGAAAGTATTAAGCTTAAATTTCAAACCTCAATATTTTATAGTCAATCTAAGGAATGCTTTGTTAGATCAAAGTTTGAAAACCCAAGTAAATCCATTTCTTGTAATTGACATCTTTAATGTACTAGCCATAAGTGAAGAGGAAATTCTGACTCAGTAGGATCACAAAGGAATCACTACTATATTTGTTTTCATGCTTCTTTTTTAAAATATAGTAGTCCTACCTAGTCCACAATTTCATTGTCCATGGTCCAGCTGTGGTCTGAAAATATTAAATAAAAAGTTCTAGAAAGAAAGAATTCATAAGTTTTAAATTATACACTCTTCTGAATATCATGATGAATTCTTGTGTTGTCCTGCTCTGTCCTGCCTGGGATATAAATCATCCCTTTGTCTGGTGAATCCATTCTATATACACTACCCACCTTTGTCACCTAGTAGCTATCTTGGATATCAGAGAGTCCACATTCACATAATTTTTATTAAGTGGAATATCACAGTTGTTTTATTTTATTATTAGTTATTGTTGTTAGTCTCTTACTATGCCTAATTTAAAAATTAAACTTTATTGTAAGTATAAATGTATAGGAAAAAATGTAGTATATGTAGGATTCAGTACTATCTGTGGTCTCAGGTATCCATTAGGGGTTTTGGAGCCTATCCTCCATGGATAAGGGGGGACTACTATTGAAGGGGTGTATATAAGTGATCATTTACAACATATTAATATGCCCAAATGATGCATATTTTATGAATTTATCTTTGTACATATATGAAAGTATATCTATGTAAGTATATATATATATATATATATCCATGTACAAATACATACACATAGCATATATGTAATATAGACTCAAAAATAGAACAATTAATTTGATTATTATTCCATTAAGAAAATAATTCACTTCAGACAATGTTAATGTGAGTGCATTTAGATTTTCTTGACAGCTCGATAACTACTAGGAAAAAAAGATTAAAAGCTGAGAAAAAAAAACTATATTGTGGAATATTCTACCACTTAGAGAGCTCCCCACTTAAACAACACATTTCTAAAACTATGTCAATAGGAATATTCTTCTAATAATAAAAATACAAAATCCAATTCATCAATGTCTGTGTAACTATTTAGAAAGTCTACATGAAAAGAACCATAACTGTTTACCTTAAATGATATATTTTAACTATGAAGAATACAACCAATAGATTCTCAATTATATGTTTATAGGAAGTATTGATTTCTTTCTCTTTTCTGGAAATGCTCTGATAATTTTAAAATGATTATTTCATGTCAACCACTGTGATAAAATAATGGTTATGATCTTATCATTCCTACCTGCAATATTTTTCATTAAAATGTGTAAATTACAAATGGAGACATCTAATTTTAAAATTTCATGTATTTCTATACTTAATTATTTTGCCTATGTTTTGAGATCCATTCTCTGATCTCTCTGAAGATCCAGTTTTGACCACGAGAGGCAAAGCAGTCATAGCCAAACAAATCCTGTCTATATTTCTATCACAAATCTCCATCACACAAAATTCCTTGAACATGAACTTGCAAACTTTCAATGCTTAGATTTTATTCAAGTAAAAAACATTTTTAAGAGATGAGAAGACTACAATTAGGAAAATACAGTCTATATCTATGCTAATTATCTTACATAAAGGCCCAGAAATAAAGGCAAAGTTTGAGTGAACATCATACCTTGGCTAATGACTTGTGGTTTTCCTTTATAAGTCTTCTGGGAAGTTATAAGCACAATAAATCTGAATCATAATTAAGCAACATAGGTCAGCAGTGAGGAAGAAGAATCTGGGTAGGTGAATAAATGTGCTCCTCATTAGGTCTGAGTCCAGGTATTATCTTATCCTGGAATTTCCCTGGGAAAGAAGGTCTGAGGCAAAAGATTACAAGTAGATATCTTATTTTTCGAATTAATCCCGGGGAAAGAGAGCTGGGGATTGTGAACGGTGACACAGAAAAGGAGGAAAAACCAATACAACAGGAACAGGGTCAAGATGAAGTAAAGGACAGAGGCTTTGTAAATCTCCTCTTGCCACCACACCAAAATTGTGACAAATCCATGGAGCAAAGAGTAAGCTAAATCACCTGGGATCTGGATGAACAGAAGCTTTAAAACTAGGGAGAGAATTAAGAAATCATCTTGGAATGGTAGGACAGGTGGAGATAAGAGGCTGCCCAGTACCACATGGGCTAAGCGAGACACAGGCTACAATAGCTGCAGCCAGCAGGTGCAGACATTCTTCTTAAAGGGGCCATGGCCAGGACCAGACTATCATGGTAACAGACTCAATTGCTCTAAGCTCCACCGCTGGGGTGGGTATTCGGGGCAGGGAAGGGGGTGTTGGTACTGAAGACATACAAAGAGACACTGAGTTATAGGGTCTTGAGGCCAATGCCAGAGGGGCCTTTTCTCCTGGGCAGAAGTGCTAGCAGTATCCATTGATCCTTGGTTGAGCCCTCCTCACTTCCAGCATGTAGACGCAGGTACTGCCATAGCTGAGACGTCATCAAACTGGATAACAGAAGTCACTCTGCCCAGAGGATTCCCTGAAACACTATCTTTTCCAAATTGTGACCCTACCCAAGCCACATCCAGTGGTGTCCTCAGCATGCCCTGTGCCCCTTGCTGAGCAGCTCCAAGCCCCACAATGGCAGCAGCTGACCTCAGATTCTGGCATGGTCTCTTGAGGCAACTATAAGCACAGGTGACAGCCATCGGTGGATTGCTTGCTGACTCTTATCAAGTGGCCCGGAAGGGCACAGGCTGTGGCAAAACTTGGCTTGCAACTGGATCCCTCTCAGGACTGTGCTTCTGGGCCTCACAAAGCCACTCTACTAAGACTGGGAGACTTGGGAGCTTTAGATAGTACTTAGAAACAGACAAAAAAAGGCAGCCAAAATGGGGAGACAAAGAAGCATGTTCCACATGAAAGAACAGAACAGAGCACCAGAAAAAAATCTAAACAAAGTGGAGTCAAGCAATCTACCAGACGCAGAGTTTAAAACACTGGTTGTGAGGATGCTCAAGGAACTAAGGGGAAGAGTAGATAAATTCAGTGAGAACTTCAACAAAGAGAAAAAAAACATACAGACAGAGATGGAAATTATAATAAAGAACCAATCAGAAATGAATAATACAATATCTGAGATGAAGAGTACATTAGAAGGAATCAACAGAGTGGATGAAGAAAAGGATCAAATCACCAATGTAGAGGATGGGATAGCGAAGGACACCCAAACAGAACAGCAACAAGAAAAAGAATTTAAAAAAATGAAGATAATTTAAGGAGACTATGGGACAACATTAAGCATAACAACATTCATATCATAGGAGTACCAGAAGGAGAAAAGAGAGAGCAAAAAGTTGAAAACCTATTTGAAGAAATAACAATGGAAAACTTCCATAACCTGGTGAAGAAAACAGACATACAACCTCAGCAAGTTCTGAGAGTTCCAAAAAAGGGGAATCTAAAGGGGCCCACACCAAGACACATCATAATTAAAATGCCAAAGGTTAAATACAAAGAGAGAATATTAAAAGCAACAAAAGAAAATAAGTTTGTTACCTACAAGGGAGCACCCATAAAACTGGCAGCTGATTCCTCAAAAAAAAATTTTGCAGGACAGAAGGGCTTAGCACAAAATATTCAAAATGATGAAACCCAGAATCTACAACTAAAATTTCTTTACCCAGCAAGGCTTTCTTTCAGAATTGAAAGACAAATCAAGAACTTCCCAAACAAGAAAGAGCTAAAAGAGTTCATTACCACAAAGCCAGTATTACAGGAAATGTCAGAGAGACCTCTTTAAGAAGAAGAATACATGTTATAAAAAAAAAATCGATAAAGAATGGTAATAACTACATATCTATCAACAAGTTCTTTAAAGAAAAAAGAATTAAGTGCTTTAATCAAAAGATAGGGTGGTTGAATGGATAAGAAAACAAGACCGTTACGTATACTACCTACAAGAGGCTCACTTCAGATTAATAGACACATACAGACTAAAAGTAAAGGGATGGAAAAAGATATCACCTTGATGGACCTAGAGGTTATTGTGCTGAATTGAGTAAGTCAAAGAGAATGACAAAAGCCATACAATGTATATACATGTGGAATCTAGAGAACAACAACAACAAAAATAGAAACAAACTCATAGATACGGAGAACATTTTGAGAGTCACCAGATGGGAGCAAAGTTGGGGCTGTTGTTGAAAAAGAGGAAAGGGATTAAGAAGTACAAATGGATGGTTACAAAATAGTCATGATCATACAAAGTACAGTATAAGGAATATAATCAATAATATTGTTATTAACATGTATGAGAAAGAGGGGTAACTAGATTAATTGGGGTGATCACTTTGTGAGTTATACAGATCTCTAACCACAGTGCTATATATTTGAAACTAATATAATATTGTATCTCAACTATAGATGAAAAATAAAAAAAAAAATTCATTTAAAAAAGCCAATACAATAAAGTGTTATTGTACTAGTCACTGCTGAAAATGACTGGAGCTTCATTCTATTAGAACCTTTCGAGGAGCCATATAGAATGTATCACATATTGCCTAACCAAAGAGGCATATATCAACTGAATTCTACTCCCTATTGACCAAGGAGCTGCTTTTCAGAGAGCAATTAGTACCCTGCAGTAGAAAGTTTAGCCTTCCTCCAGAATCTAAAGTTCTTGCTATGACCATCTTAGGACTTAACATAGAACTCACACAGCATTTCTATCCAACACCAAATATGCTAGAGCTTATTGCTTAAGTAAGAAAGCAGTTTGAGTTAAAATCTGGACTTGCCACAGAGCCCTCTCTTGCTTTGAGCCCTACTTGAAACTGACAGCCTTTAAAGCTATTTGATAAAATGTCTTGGAACATTTCCAAATGTAGTATATGCAGCTCCTAAAATTCAAAATAACCTACCATATGCTGGAACTCTTTTTTCGTCGTAGAGCTTGTAAGGAGCAACAACTTTTTTATAATCTTAGATGGAATATCCTAGGATGTCCCAGAATATCAAACTCCAAAAATCTTCACCAATTTGACAGATCGTTAAAATGTGGGGTACTTTATTTCTCATCCTTTGGCAGGTATTTGTCTCACTGTGGCATTCAGAGTACTTGCTACTGCCTTTTCAAAAGGTCGAAATGACATGACGTAATCAATATAATAAACTAATATAATGTTCTGTAGATTACCAAGACAATCAGGTTTCCTGTGCGCTACAGTGCTGCAGAGAGTGAAAGAGTTAATCCTGACCCAGGATGGAGCAGTACATGTGTATTGCTGTCCATTCCATGTGAAAGTAAACTTTAAATTCTTCTTGATGAAAATTGAAAAGAATTTATTTGCCAGATGACTAGTTGCCTACCAGTGTCAGAGGTGTGCTGACTTGTTTCAATGAAGAGACCAACCACATCAGACCCAGCAGCAGCATTGATTCGATTTTTTCTCAGTCTATCATCATCTGCCATAATCCAGCTGTATTTTTAGTTTTGTGTGAACGATATTGGGGCATGATTGAGACTACTGCTCTGTCATTGTCAAGTCTTTGATGGTAGTGCCTAATCTCTGAAATTTCTCCTGGGATGCAGTATTACTTTTGATTTAATATTTTGGTTTGAGAGGGACAGTTTTATAGGATTCCACTGGTCCTTCCTACCTTAATGACTCTGACTTACTTCACAAGTCAGATAAACAATGTGAAAATCCTGTCAGCTGCTAAGTATGTCCATCCCAATTATTCACATGAGAGTCTGGAGAAATAACCATAGGCCCGCCTATCTGGGCTGGGACTCCATTTATCACCTGGCTTTTATAAGCCCCAAGTCTAACCATGTTAGCATTACAAGTCCATTGATTTCAGTGTTAGCTCAATTTTTGTACCTTCAATAGCCCACTAAAAGTCTTGGCATTCCTTTTCCTCCAACTCAAATTACTATGACAAATGGCCACAAATTCCTTTGGAGAAGGATTCAGATTATATTTTTGGTGTAAGCTTCTAGTGATATTGCTAGGTCCTTCCTCAAAGAAAACTGGCTTCCCTTTTAAACAATGAGTGTTGGCTCTGTGAACTAGTTTAGATTTGGAAACTGGAGGAGTAATTGCAATTTTTTTATTATAGTGTAAAATGTCAACCTCCTCTTCACCAGGTGCCATTTTTGTCCATTTATATGAGTCAACTACCACTCTAGTCAGCTACCTCTATATTTTGCCCCTAAAAACACCATAATCTATTATCTATCACGATTAAGCCTTGTAGATAAAGGCAACCTGGTTGTTATTCTAACATTACACTATTTATATCTACATTGAGTTTGTTGGCAAAGTGTTACCACCCAGTCTCTGCCATTTTAGAATCCTATCAGCCTGTTGATTTTAAAGATTCTTGTTCCATGGCAGCATCCCCTATTGCAACCCCATTCTGCAGAGGACAGTCACCTCTGAGTTTCTCAAAGATTCCAGTGCCCATCTGACCAGTGCATTTTTTATAGTGACAAGATTGTCCATTGAGAACTCTAAAAATAAATCTCATATAATAAATCTATGTTAACATTCCCACCTCCCTGAGCCTTCTGAGCCCTTATTCAATGTTCTGCAAAGACAGTTTCTGTATTTCTATCTCACTTACTGTAAGTCATCATGTTGAGTGTCTAAATTTCAAAAAGCTATCATAACAGAATATTCTTAGAGATAATTAATCCCAAGTCATGAAAGAATGCTTCCATTTTAAATTCTTCCTGACCCAACACTATCAAAATCCAGACACATACATATTATAGCTGGCTAAAAATCCATTAGCCAATGCCAGGCATATGACCAAGACTAACTTGAATGGGAGGGAAGGAATACTCCACCCACTGTACTGGGTTACCTGCAATTGTGTAGTGATGACATCAATAGCTTAGACTTATTAAGTTTATAGAAGAAATTATTATTATTTATCTACAACTCAATAAAAAATATAATTTACTCAGCATTTACTTTTTGCTTGGTACTCTGCTAAATGATCTGCATGTATTATCTCATTAAGTATATTAATATTTTTTTGAGCAAGTGTCTCATGTGTATGTTTCTTTTAAGCATAAGAGTGTCCGTGGAATTAAAAAAAAAAAAAAAGATGAACACTGAAATAAGTATAAATTGATTCAGATCTTCTGAGGAACAAAAACAATTCTCTATATTCATGAGGATTTTCATTAAATAAAAAAAAAAATTGAGGATAAAGCTGACATACTAGGAGCAAGACATATGAAAAGTTTGAGAGTATATTAAAGTTTTAAGCCAAAAAATGTTTTCCATATTCTATATAAAATTCAATAAAAACAAAGCTATTTGAAAGTATGACATCAACCACCAGAAGGACTGTAAGTGCTTCCTCCTAAACAAGCTGTGGTAAATATATTTACCCATGTAATCATGAATATAATAAAGATGGATATTGCCAGGGGATGAGACAGAGTGTGTATATATGTGTGGGGTGCACAGATTGTAAAGGTAGCTTTTGATATGGAATTTGTGATTAATAAATTTCTGAATGCCTGTCATAAACCCTTTCTTATTTCTACCCAAAGACTCATTAGAAAAATATTAATTGTTTTAGTTGGAGAGTCTTTCACATGATGCTGCAGACAGATCCAGGCTAGATAGATTAATCACAGATTTAAAAAAAAATAAATTATATTTAATTCTGTAAACTATGAGTAGAAATACATGTAATATTTGATCATTTCTGATTAGATAGCAGGTACCAATTCTGCCCACTTAACTGAACATAAATCCAAAAATCTAATATCTCTATTTTACATGTTCACACATTAATATTATTTTTTAAAAAATTAATACTGAATAAAAATAAGGAGCTATGAACCAAGACACATAAAATTATTGGAAAGGACAATACACATATAGCAATAATGGTTTCAAACTGAAGAACCCATTACCAAAGTTTGCTAAGATTTTCATTATGGTAAGAATGAATCTATATAGAAAATTATGAGAATAAAAACATCAATAACTCTGCACAGTCTTGACAGTCAAGAATATATTTATATAGTAATCAATGACTGAATATAATCCCATTATAAAATTGAAAAATGGTATTGTCTTATATTTTTTATCCAAAAAACAAACACTCCCTAGGAATGAGCTGTAATAAACTAGTAGACAGTTTTAATGCTTCACAGATTAGTGTTTTAAATATACACAATTATTTTTTAAAAGCTAATCTCCAAAAGTGTTTTAGTAATGAAAAATATTATTCAGATGAAATCGTATTCGTAAAGCCAACACATAAAAGTAGAAATGTTTCGGTCGATGCACAAATTTTTATCTTTGTTTTGTTTTGTCTTTGAAAAGAGGAGCCTTCCAAATATGCATACCCATGTTTGTTATTAAAATAAATACAAAGATCCTCATATTTTAGTGGTTACAATAAAACTGTCTGAGTAGTCTGAAATAATCAAAGTGCCTACTGAGAAGTTCTTTGTAAAAGTTTGCCATTCTTTCTACCTCATGGTCTCATTTTAAGAACAATGTAATGTCATTAAAATCTTAACATTTATTTAGGTGGGGGATATAAAAAGCTCATTTTAAAATTCATAAAAAAGAGAAAAAATTTTTGAGGCCAATTAAGGAAATACTGAAAAACAATGAGAAAAGACCTATTTGATTTCCTATATATCAAAATATATTGTGAACTTATAGAAATTAAAAAGCATAACATGGTACCAAAAGGCATAATTAGAATGATAGTATAGAATAATGCAATTTTGCTAGTTATAAAATTTTAAAATATTAAAATTTTAAAAGTTTTCTCGTCAAAATAAAAATAATTTGTAACTATGTATGCTGAAAGATGTTAACTAGACTTATGGTGATAATTACTTTCAAATATACACAAATATCAAATCATTATGTTGCACACTTGAAACCAAAATAATGTTATATGTCAATTATACCTCAAGTTCAAGAAAAAAGAAAAAAATATCATTTTAAAGCTGTAGAGTGCCCAATGATTAGATCATCAAATATATAGATAACTATAAGCTATTAGAAAACAAGCATACAATGTAAGATGTATTGATATGAAAAAGACCTAGGTACTAAATTTAGAAGCCAGAAATAAAAAGATAAAATAATCCCTTTTTAAAAACAAAACCTCTAAATAAAAATAACACACACAATATTAAAAGACAACACACTGAGAGGTAAAATGTGTAACATATTTAATAGATATTAAATTTAATTATATAGTATGTAAAAAGTCCCCACAAGGATTACACAATGAAAACCACTAGGCTGAATCTATACTTCTCATGGTCTTTTTTTTTTTTTAATGAAAATGAAACATGGACATATATAATTATATTTATGAAGATGCACTGAACAGGACTAGAAAGTGATATTTCAAACTATTTAATATTTATCTCTGGGAGGTGGGTGGGAGAATGAAGGGAAACATTCATGTTAAATGCCTTACCGTTTAAAACCATTTACAAGAGGACTATATTTATAATTCATTGTTATTGGTATGATAATATTGAGCCAGAAAGAGAAAAGAGGAAAGGAGAGAGGGAGGGAGGGAGGGAGGAAGGTAGAAAATGAAAAGAAAAATAGGTAACTGAATCCTGAAATTATAGACATCTAATGTTAGATTGGTAGATTTACTGGCAAACTGTTATCTACTTTCTTTCTTACATCCCCATGTACTTTTATAATAAATTCTCATTAAATGGGCAATCTGAACATAGTTCTAGTCCCTGTAAGTGAAAAAATCTAATTAACAGAGATATAAAGTCTCTTCAAAGCATTAAAATATAAAAATATTGAAATTTATTTAAATGAATCTAATTTAAAGTAGGCTATCAGAATGCTAAGAACCATTTTTTAATCTACTTATTTTCATACCTACACATTCAACTCTAAAATTTAGTCTAAGCATAAATTACTTAAAAACAATAAAAAGCCAACATGTTTTATTATGTGTTAATATAAAGCTTATTATGTGCCAAGAATGTATAAATGTATGTGTATGTACATAATATATGTATACATATAGTTCTAATACACATTTAACTCTCAGCAAGTCTATGATATACCATCATCCCTATCACATAGCTAGGAAAGCTGAGGCACAGAGAGCAGAGAGGTTAAGGACCTTCCCCAAAGTCACAGTAGTAGTCGTGGTAGATCCAGGGTTCTACCCAGGCATTCCAGTTCCAGTGTCATGCTCTCAACACGGCATTACAGTGACATCTCCTTCACCTATTTTATTTCTCTTGGATACATCAATATTTTCAGGCCACTACACATTGTCAAACAATATATATTTTAAGTAAAGTTTTTAAAATGTTATTTTAAAAATGTTGCCTTAGAATATTTCTGAAAATGGAAATCCTCCTGACTTTCATTATCACAGGAATACGCAAAAGATTAATAAATCTCCTGGAGTGAATAAGGCATTCTCTTCCACTGAGCTTCCAATTATTATTATATTCAGATTAGACATAGCTGGAAAAAATCTTTTCCAGTTTCATGGTATCAGCCAGGAAAAATCATCCTCAGGACCAGCTGCCAACAGCATGCCCTTCGGTATTTGGCCAGGATGCCAAAGACCAGCTGTTCTGTCAGCCTTCCTTATACAGTTTGTTGACAAAGAAGAGCCCTAGTTAATTTTTCAAAAAAGGTATATGAGCTGAAACTGATTCACCTGCAAACACATGATTTATTTCTAGGAATGAAGAAATAACAATATCGAAACAATACATTTTTCTTAAGATCAGAACACATTGAAATGTTTCCAAAAATAAAACTTCTTAGGAAAAATAAATAAGGCAATAATCTATTCCTTTGTATCAGAACTTATTTGAAGTTGGCCAGAGATCAAAGATGTAGGAAGAAAATTAAAAAAAAAAAAATTCTAATATTAAGGGAAGGTAAGGATAGAGATAAGAGATAAAGGGAGCAGAACTGCTGAGATGACTTTAAAACAGATATAAGAAATTGCATTTTTTAAGTAAATTTTGGGATAAGGTGCAGAATTGGGCACATTCAATGTGGGAATAATGAGACATCAATGAGTCTTCTCTTGCCGTAAACTAACTCCCATAAAGCAATTTGTGGCTTCTTTTAGGTTTATTTGGACTTTCTTGTTTTTACCCCAACTTTTTGATTCTGGAATTCTTATTCTATGCAATAAATACAAAAATATAATGAAATCATAAAAACATTAAATTTTCTTTGACATAATATTCTTGAGTTAATGCTATCATTTTTTAATTTTAGCAAAGTATTTTCACTGGACTACATTGTTTTCTCCATAAACTATAAAATAAAAATGTTTACATATCAGTTTCTTTGTCTATATCAAGTTTTAACAATTATTGCTTCTGTCCTTATGTTTAGTTTTATAGTCATTTTTTTTCTACTTAGTCTAATTATATTGGATAAAATTTTGTAGAACTCAGTTTTATTAAGACAATTTTATTCTTCGATCAATTTTCAGTTAATAGCAAGTGATATAAATTGAAATTTTAGCTATTGTGAACTTCAAATTTTTAATAATTTTTAATAATTACTTTTTCTAGATTATTTTTACTGTTTTCCATTTTACCAACAGCATTAGCTTTATTAAACCCATTTTACCATATTAGTTTTAGGTATAGGCTCGTTTATCAATCTATTGCTTCATTCTGAGAAGAGTACATGCTTATTTTTATTTTTCTGCAAGGTCAAAATGGTAGCCAAAATATCCTTGAGTATTAAGAGTTAAGGAAGGCAAGGACAAAACTCAAGGTTAAAATGATGGGTTCAGGAAATCACATTGCTTTTTACTTTCCCCCATGTAGTTGTATTAGCTGGATTTTTTTTTCCCTGTAACATAAATATGTGTTAAATACGTGACTTTGTCTATCAAATGAGACTTTTCCATCCTAGCATTTGTATTGATTACCAACGTATATTTTGAACTAGTCAGGTTAAATATATGACAGTAAGAATTGGCAATTAATGAGTAAAACACCCTGAATATTCTGTATCTGAATTAAATTTTTACATTTAGATAACTAGCCTAACTATATTATCTTATAGCTAACCCTTTCTTTCACTCCTACAAGCTTCTTCTTTGTTCATTGTTTATAAATTTTGTGCCCTTTGACAGTCTTAATATCTGTTCCTGCTATTAAATTAGCTTATGAAAGCTGTAGTACGTGACTCTGAGAGTCTGAATGCATAGAACACCTGCAAACATTTGTTTTTCAAAGTTGTCTATGAGTATAATAACTAGGTGTAGGAAAGTACATGTGACCTCGTGCACCACATTTTTCAGAACAAATGCTTCCTCGGCTGCAATTATGTCATCATGAAATCATGTTTCACATTCTAAAATAAACTCATTGCCACATAAATTGTTATCTTACTAAGATATTTTTGTAGCTGTCTTTTTAACAGCTTCCTTAGAAGCGTCTTCCAAATGTCTCACAATACCAAAACAAAAATTTCTTTTTTTATCTTATCCACATGAATACTTCAGACTTGAATGTTCAGCAACCACCACTCTTATGCTGTATTATGACACACATGTACTTGAATTTTATACACACAAATATTTTTAGCTAAATCTTGTAAAATATATACTTTTGACTTCAAAGAGAGTTTTCCCCAACATCACGGTTCGGGGCTCACCTGTGGACGTGGATGTCCAGTGACCAGACAGGTCAACTCTAGAGTTTCTCCTTCGCGTATAGTGTAGACTCTTTCGGAGTAGCGCTCCTCCTCGATGTTACAGGCCAAGCCTGAATGCACAATACGAACCGTGGGGGGAGCTGTTGAGTCAGGAAGAAAGACAAGATACAGAAAAAACATAAGTAAACTATCTTCCCATGAATCATCCTCGTTGTAAGATTTAGATTATTAGATTTAACCATAGTCAGATCCATCAATTTTAGCACTCTGAGAATCCTCTAGGGATTAAAGATTTTGCTGGATAGAAAGTTTTGAATTTAACAGTCATCGATACATCCTGAAAATGGCGGCAGGGAACAGGGTAGTGAGAGAAAACTGTTGATTCAGAAATTCACCATCATTATAAAACCACATGATAAAATTTGATTGTCAAAGCATGAGAGATCCCTTCTTTTTTGAAATGCAAACTTTAATAAAGGATGTCTAAAAACTAGGTAGTGAAAAAAAAAAAAGACCATTGGTAAGAACAAAGAAATTTGAATTAAAGACACGTATTTTTCTATTAATTTTACAAACCCATGACAAAAATACGAAGCTAAGGAATGGGAAGATTTTGTTATTGGGAATTGAACACCAACTTAATTTTCAATAGACTCCTGAACTGACATGAGCGAAAGATGTCGCAAAAGAAGTCAATAAATAATTGATTCCTAAATGTAAAATTCTGAGAGACTAGTTCTCATGAAGCTGACCAATATACTAATTTTCTTCTACTTCAGTACCACATAAACCTATAAAACTTGACTAGCACACATTGATTCACAAGTCACTGGAAATCCACTATATGCAAAAAACTCTTTGGGTCATAACAAACTTACATAAGAAGATATGCTTCCTGTCACCAAGAGATTACTATTAGTAATTATCTTCAAATTTAAGATCATCCCCATTTGTGAATTCAATATTTTTGTCTGTAATACATTTAGGAGTGGAGGAAAAAGAGTTATCTTAATTAAAGGCAAGTGAAAAGGCTATATATATCTCCACATAAAAGACAGTAATACTCTCAAGAAATTTCTGGTAATAATTTCAACCTAAACAGCAGTTTTATTAGTAGAGGCTGTGGTTCCTTAAAAAATTAATGTAGACATATTTAGATTTTTTAATATAATTTTAAAAAAGATCATGAATCCTATAGAATTTGGTGATAAACTTGGTGATCCTACAGAGGAAATAAAATGATTATGTCTTATTTATGGAAAAAAATCTTTCTAGGAAAATCTGTTTTGAAAATTAAAAAAAACTTTATTATCTAATATTTTGGTTTATATAACACAAATGTATGGAACACTCATAGAGTTTAATTATAGAAAGGGATATATTTTATTATCCTTTTCAATTTCAAAGAGAAACTGGATAGAAAAGCCTACTTATGGGTAACAAAAAACTGGTTATTTCAATTTTTTTCTGGATACTCAAGCAGAGTCCTGTCCTTTAACCTTCAAATTCAGGATTCCACTCTCCAATATCCAGCAACAAGTGACACGTAAAAACATCCAACAGTAGGGCAAGAATAAAGATTATTTTTAGAAGAGTAGGTTTTACATTTAGTATGTACAATAAACTCCCCAAGAACTTGTTTAAAATACAGATTCATGGATATACACACAGACCTGTTATGTGGGCATAAAATCCGAGGAATTTGCATTTTTACTGAACATCCCAAATAATATAACAATGCTACGTAGATCAGATTATCAGAAATAATTTTCTGGGTCTTATAAATATTTGTAGACTAAGGGAAAATACTCCAAAGGATAAAAAGTCTTTTTTCTTTTATTTTTTTTTCAAGTAACTAAACTTTATGCTATGCATCATTTTGTTGGTTTGAAAAATTAAATGATGCTTAAACAAATCAAATGTTTTGTTTGGTCTATAAAACCAATTAATTATTCATTTTCTACCATGTCTTTGGACTCTGTCTAGACATTGTTATAATTTGCTTAGTCTTATGACATTAGGAATTTTTATCTGTAATGTTCGGGTGTCTGTTATATTTCACAAAATATTTCCTACAAATCATTTCCTACAGTGATCAAATTTAAACTTCAATTTAGACAACTAACACTAGAGAATTACTTCTAAACATCTCTCTTATATAACCATATACATATTATAAAGGTTAAAAGTGATGGTAATCAATAAACACTTGCAAAATATAAATAGAAAATAGTTTCATTACCTTAAATATACTTCTGTGCCAAATTTAGCTTAATAAGTGATAGCCCCCAAGTTTATTAATATATCTAATTATATAGTAACAAGATATCCTTTCCAGACTAATTTACACTTGTTATTTTTGTTTTAATTTCAAGTCAATGAATAGTATTGCTATTTTTAAGATATATCTTTCAAAGCATCATTATGCAAATAAGTAGCTTTATTTAAAACATTTAAATTATATAGTCAGCACATTGTGTTCATTTACAAGGGTTAATTTTCTGCTATTTTCTTCTATATTTTAACACATTCTTGGAAAAAGTAATTGCCTATATAGTGCAATCGTCATGAACCTAACACCTAGTTTATGGGGTGGTAGAAAATTCTACCAAATTGTAAGTGTTGAAGATGTATTTTTCCTACTATGCTTTAAAATATATGCTCAGTACTTCAGGTTGGGGGATGAGTAAAAAAGGTGCAAGGAATTAAGAAGTACAAACTGCCAGCTATAAAAATAGTCTCAGAGATATAAAGTACAATATAGGGACTACAGTCAATAATATTGTAATAACTATGTGTGGTGCCAGATGAATACTAAACTCACCAGGGTAATCAGTTCCCAAGGTATATAAATGTCTAATCACTATGCTGTACACCTTGAACTAATATAATATTGTATGTCAACAGTTACTGAAAAGTAAGTAAAAATTAAATACACATATGCTCAATACTTCAGCTGTTCAAAGATCTGATGAACATTTTAGAAGCTTCCATTAACTCTTAGTGGGCAGAAAGCTCAACCTAAAAGGTCTTAGAGCTCATCTGAGTTAATGTTCTTATTTCCAAATTAGGGAAGTAAAGTGTGAGGACATTGAGGGGAAGCAGGGCTTGCCACCCCAAAATATGCCTTTTGGGATATTGATTATTTTAAGCTGGTTATTTTTAAGAAACAAAGACACAGAACCTTTGACCTTCCTTCTAACTACCTAAAGGAATTTAGATAGAGGACCTGCTCCAGGAAGTGAGCTATCATCATAGATAACTATGGTTTAATGTGAACTAGTGTGCAATAGACAGGGCAGAACCCAGCAAGGTTCTTTTGATCAAAGTCCTCTCTGTGTCCCATTGTTAAAGATGACCCAGGAAATATTTATTTACCAAACATTTGCTTTTCCATATCCATGTGAATTGTCTTCCTTCTCCTTGAAGTCCCAAACCACAACCCCCACATCTCCTTAGCTCTAGATGGCTATAAACCTTAACTCCATACCTATCTTCTGGGTCTCATATTCTTATGAAACCCTCATGTGTACATAGATAAGTTTGGCTATTTTTTCCTGTTAATTTGTCTCATGTTAATTTGATTATTAATTCAGCCAGAAGAATTTGGTAAGGTAGGAGGGAAAGTAATTTTTCTGCCCCCACAAAATCAAGTGACCTGGCCACAGATCTGCAGCTAGTTGTGGCCTAAATGAGAACAGAACCAGTGGCTCTCTTTTTTTTCCCACCACCTCATGCCATTGAAACTATGTCTGACATAGTTAAATTAGGGTTCTAAATAACTCCCAAACTAACCAAGACTAGACTACAGGAATAAAAAAAGACTGAGAAACTATTCATGAATTAGTTGGAGCACCATAACATATATAATGTAAACAGTATAATTACCAGAAGCTTAACCAATATACAGTCATATTCACCATCCTGCCTCCAAGCCCTGCCATATCCATGAAATCTTATAACTGCCAAAATAATATTGTGAAATTTCTATTTCATCATGTCATTTCCTTGCCTTAGAATCTATAATGTCTCCCAGTTACATTTCGCAGGGTCTTAATTCTTCTACACGGCATCTAGGTACCCTGTAAACTAGGGGTCTCCAACCCCTGGGCCATTGACAAGTACTGGTTCATGGCCTGTTAGTAACTGGGATGCACAGCAGGAGGTGAGTGGTGCCCTGAGAGAAGCTTCATCTGTATTTGCGGCCACTCCCCAGCTCTAGCATCACCGCCTCAGTTCTGCCTCAGATCATCGGGCATTAGAATCTCATAAGAGCATTGGTCCCTGGGGTCAAAAAGGTTGGGGACTGCAGCTGTAAGAAGTCCTGCTGCTATTAAACACAAAATCCTACTTCTCTGTAGCATCAGCCCACCATCAGTGGGAAGGTAAAAAGCAACGATTTCTGAGTGTCTTTGCTCATGATGTTTCCTCATCTCTAACTATAAGACGGCTATGTGGACCAATGTTCCTGACACCTTCTTGAATTATTTAGCAATAATTTCCTTTTCTTTTCTTCAGCAGATCCATACCACCCAGTGAGTCTCCTTTTCCTTAACATTATAACATGAAATTGGTACCTCTTTGCCAGGAGGAACATCATTTTGGCATCTGTCCCATATCACATAATTTGTAGCACAGAGTAGGTGCTTAATAATTAATTTATAATTTGTGTTATCAGATATCACTATAATGAAATCAACCTCATATTTTAGCAAAATATCAACTATCATGGCACCAAATTTACTTTAAATATAAATGCAGTTTGCAATACTATATCTGAAGCAAGACACATTTTATCCTCAGCCTCGTTAAAAAAAGCCTCAATTCATCATCCTGAAATTGGACTAAGGGTTATGATTCCCTTTGCCCTGTAGAGTCAGCAATAAATTAAAATGTTAAAATATTGCATGAGACTCATATTCATCCAAATCTGCTTGCAGTAAACCAAATCCCATTACATAAAATCTTTCCTAACAATAATCACATCAAGTCCCTTAATTTGAGTAAGCTGGCTTAGGGTTCAAGAGTTCAGCCTAAAAGGGCAAACGACAGACCTTTTTTTTTTTTTTTTATCTTGTTAGAGTATACTTTTGAAAGTTAAACCGAATTCTCTCTGTATTCTGCTGGAGAGAGAACAGAAATAAATTATTCTCTAACAACAACAACCAGGAGCATTTTCAGCCTTTCATCTCATATACAGACTTCAAGCATGTATTTATTGAGCAACTGCTATAGATCAGACACAAGGCTGTGTGCTGAGGACATGAGGATTAATGCTGTGTACTGTACCGTCTAGGAGCTCACAGCCTATTGGGTCTGTCCAATTTATTAAAAGCAAGAATAAACAAAAACAAAACAAAACAAAACAATTACAGTTGAACAGAATAAGTATTCTAACAGAAGAAAGTGAAAAGTGCTGTAAGAGGAGAAAGCAGAACATGACAAAATTTGCCTCGGGGATTCCAACAGTTTTCACAAAGTCAGTGACATTTAATGCAGCTTATAAAGATGCATATGGTAAGAACAAAAAAGAAAGGACATTCCAGAGAGAGGAAATAGTGTGTTCAAAGGCATGTCTGTAAGACACTGCCTGCAGTGTTAGGAAATAACTACATTAAAATGTAGTCCATGTAGTTTATAGTTTACTGCAAACCTTAACACTGGTACCACTTTCTAAACTCACTGTATATCTCCAGACACAGGAGAGATACTGTAGAGTCCCAGGAATAGAAATGAGAGGAGAGACCTACTTTAGAGGTCTTGTGTAACACAAGACCTGGGGATTAAATGAACTTGGGGGTGAGGGAGAGGAGTTTAGATGACACTAAAATTTATATTTAGGTTATCTAGGTGAAATAAGATAATTTTTAAATAGAAGATACTCTCTTAATCACCATGGACCACACATTACTCACAATTGGAAGAGGCTTGAGATGAGAGGCTCTGAGGCCAAATCATGGAGGACTTTGTAAGAGTGAGGATTTAGATGCAAAATGTTTTTGATGAGAAGCTTTTTCCCAGTAACAGGCACTCTCCTGAAGGACACACTGCTATTTGCCAGTAATTGGTTTGGTATCAGTTTTCTCTCCTCTAACAACCATAAGTAATAGCTTTGTACTTTGTCAAATTCCTCAAATATCTGATCAAATTATTCTCTGGGATCAAGTTGCTAGTAAAATTTGTCATTCTTCTACAGTGGTCAAAGTAACTTATGTTTTTGGTTCAGGTCATAGATCTGGGATAGGTAATATAGAAGAAAAGGATTCTTGCCAGACCCTTTGTAGAAGCCCTGGTAAAGAGATCAGTAAACCACTCTGCCCAGCATCCTTCACACACTCTAGATTCTGTGGAGAGAGAGGGTGAAAGAGAGAGAGGGAGAGGGAGGACATCTCACATCTTATTACTCTCCCATGGTCAGACAGAAATAATAGAGATGGCATTGTTACTTAACACCATTCTCAGCAGTCATCAGTTTGGCTTGTAAAGCAAACACAAAAATAATCACATTTTCTTTCATTTTTCTTTTAAGTGATTATATGATTTCATAAAACATTTGTCAGTTTTCTACATCTTGCACTTAGCTAATTGGTATTGCCATTAATTAGTCTCTTCTGCTTATGTCTCAATTTCCGATAGCATCGTTCTAAAAAATGATGTCGTCCATTCTCATTTTCTTTCATTCCTACCTGAGTTACTAATCTTCCCCCCCCCCTTTTCCACAATGATCTCTCTGTGTGACTTTTAAATTAAGTGTTGTGTCTAAAGGTCTCTCGTTCCTTTGCCTAATATTATTCTCCTCAGGCCCATTATATTCCATATTCTAATATCACAAACCCAAATATAGAAAAGAATATGAAGATTTGAGAGAGAAAGTAAAGAATTCAGTTTTAGATACTGATAGTGATCTGACCAACAATTGACAAATTGTTGCTGACCATAAAGATTTAGAGCTTTTAAATGGCAGTTGATGGTTGGCAGCAGTAGAATAGATAAAATCTCTAAAACAGAGTACTTAGAGCACAGAATAATAAATTAAGAGGATAATGACAGAACTATGAAGAATATGAATTATTAATGCAGAGAAGCCAAGGAATGATGTTTAGTATGATTATTAAGTCAGACAGGTAGAAGGAAAACAAAGAAAATGTGTGCTTTAAAAGTTACACAAAGAGATACTCAAGCATGGTAAAATGTCTATAAATGTCACTACAGAATTGTCAATTAAGAGAAGCACAGACAAAAGGTCGTTCCTTTTGACAATTAGGAAGTCATTGGAAAATTTTGAGTGAGATATAGCTGTAGAGCAGTGGGGTCAAAAAATGAATGAGGTTAAGTTTGACTGAAAGGGAGAAAAGTCTTAGTAGGTCAAACCAAGATAAAGGCAAAAATTAAAACTGCCATTGAGGTTTACCAATATGTAAAGAGAAATATAGTAAGTATGAACTTGAATATTTTAGCAATAGCATAACCACATCTCAAGATTGCAAAGAATAATAATTTACATTATAAAAAATAAACCATAATGTTTGTATTTCCAAACTAACTATAACTTTTTGCTAATACTGTATTATTTTTCTAGTATCCTTCATCATTCTTTGAAAATCAACGTCCCTAAAATCTCTCTTTCTTTTTATTCTTTCTTTTATTTCTTTCTAATAGTTTACTCTTTACAAGTTTATCTTTGACAACTTCTGTACCACATATGCAAAAATCTCTCAAAACTGTCTAATCTCTTCTATAAACAGAATCAATCAGGTTAATCCCCACAGCATATAAATATGCTTAATCTCTCCCATATTAAAAAAAAAAAACTGAGACAAAATAACATTTATCTTTTCATCAACAGTCCTGCTCTTATCTCTCCTTTACAGTCCAGTGATTAGAAATAATAGTACACACTTTAAGCTATACTTCTGCACCTGTTTTGTAATCCACAGTCCACAGCAGTCTGGTTTCTGCTCTATCATTTATATTTTTAAAAACTAATCACACAGCAGGAAAATAGATTCCTTTGATTAGCTACTATTTTTTTTGTCACTATTTTGATCTCTTACCTCTTCTTCAGTTTTAGTTAACCTCCTTCAATTCCATGCAACTATAAGGATCTTTTAAAATTATATACTTACTCTATACTTCAGAATAATATACACTATTAGAGTTGACTCTTAAACAACACAGGTTTGAATGACAAGAGTTCACTTATATATTTTTTTCAATAAATAATTTGAGTCTTTTGTATCTGCAAATTTTGCATCCAGAGAGTCAACCAATTTATGATTTAAGACAATATTTTCACATTCTCAAATACGGATTCCCAACCTTGAATAGGAAAATACTGTTTTCAGTCTGCAGTTGGTTGAAATCTGTAGATGAGGAGGGCCTACTATAGTTAAATTTGGGGGGAGTTATTATACTTGGACTTTTGACTGAACAGAGGTCAGCTCCCCTAGTCACCTTGTTCAAGGGTCAACTGTATTACATTCCACTATTATACTCACAACAATCGTGAAATATAAACACATTTCCAAGTATACACATAAGCAGAATATTTAACTTGTATGTCTATTCCAATAATTTCTTCAAAAAATCAGTTAAAATCTTTGTCATTATAATTTTAATACCAAATAGGACAATACCCTAATACACAAACAACATGAAGATTATTTTAAATTAGCATTTAGCGCATTTGATTTGTTTGCTTCTATCTATTATTTTGAATTAACAACTATTTTAGCATTAATGTAAACTTATCTCCGTACCCCTTCTCCCTCCAACCCCTACATTTGGTTACCACTGTATTTCTCTTCACTGGAGAGAAATACTTTTTTATCTTTAATTTGATGGGCTATAAAATGAAAGTACTAAGGTCCTATTGATTACTCTGGATTTAATCAAAAGAAGCTCACATCTACTTCATATGATTCTGGTGAAAAGGTCTGAATTACTAAAGGTTTTGAATATTTTGTATTATTTCCTCAGCACATGTTGAGCAGCATTGTTATAAATTAATTGAGCCACCCTGAGGAATTCTCCAAAGCCCAAAATCAGGTAAGAAAATTAAACCATGAATCCACTGGTTTTAGAAAGCAATTGTTACTATTTCCTAAATAACAAAAGTTAACATGAGTTTTTTAGGTTAGTATTAATCAACAATTTAAAGCAAAGGGTTTTAAAAAATTCAAGTTATCTGTTTATATACAATAGATATCATTTGACAAGATAGGAGAAAGTTTGTCATCAAAAGAAAATGACATTTATTAACAATGTAATTATGTACATAAGAATTAAAACAAAAAATAATACAATTTAAATATTAAAACAATGATAAAAGCAATATTTTTAGTAAAAAAAAACTACCTTTAATGTCATCTTTTAACATTTGCAAATAAAAGTGCTAACTTCACAGAAAATTGAATACATCACAACAAAATATTAATCTGAATTTTCTTCCACAAAATAACATATGTATCCTATTATTTTAAATGGAACACTATAAAATTTTAAAATTTTATTGCATGAAGGTTTCCACATTTGCAACTTCAGATGTCATTAGCATACCTTTCTTCATTTTCATCTAGTACTGTAATCAATTAATATCTAAGTCTAAAACTTCCAAGTCTCTTGTATGTCATATAGATTTAAAAAAATTGAAGTTTCATTGAATCTAAAGTTCTTAACATTCTTTTCAAATACAGCATTTGACAACCTATGGCATATATGCCAGAGAGGAACCATGGGCCACCAAGTCTGACATTGCCATCCATGGCCACTAATCATCTATATTCCCCAGTCTCTACATAGATATTCTCACCCTGAGCCCCTCACTATGTTCTACACAGTATTTTCCAGGGTAAATATTTGACCCACGTCAGGAAAATATCTGAAATATTTTAGTAATCTACTATTTATCTATAAGGGATTCGTGTGAACTAAGCTAGGTATCCCAACTTGAAGGTGAAGATTGGAAACTGCACTTTCCCCTTCTTGAGTAGGAATGTGGTATTCTATACATAAACTCTTGGCTTTTTATTGGATCCTATGCAATGCTTCTAACTTAAGTTTGAGTATGTTTCTACCTCATCAGTAAATTTTAGAAAACAAACGAAAACAAACATAAAAACCACTCCAGAAATTTGGGAGGTTAGACCATAGACTGACAACAAAAACAAAGCAAAACAAAACAGCCGAGATAGATATGCTCTTGCTTGTATGGTACCATTTTTTATGGCTTTGAGTTAGGAATGAGAAAAAATGGAGACGGGGAGACTACCTAACACTGCCAAGAGGGAGGCAACATTTAATCCTTAAAAACTTTGATTAGGTCTCTTCCCCTTCTTTAAAATCAAACTCATGAAATAGCTTCCTCTTAATAATGTCAGAAGCCATATGTCATGTGATCAGTGAACCCTCCAAGGTTTTTTGAACCAAATCTTCCTTTCTTCTTATTATCAAAATATATTGCAGGAGTAGGACTCCTGAAGCCACAGGTACTAACTACATCATTTTAAGCCCCTCTAGACTGAATACGTACTTAAATATACTCACCCGTCTCTAAAATTAAGAGCTTTTCAGCTTTGTTGGAAAGAATTACAAAGCCCCAGCAAATACTAACTAAAATAAAATTAGTCTCATCATTGTACTCCAACCTTAATCACAAATTAGATATTTTGAGAAAGCCATTATTTCTTCCCATCTATCTCATTAAGAAAACAAATGAGATTTACTACAGAATATGCCAAAAATGAAAACTTCAATTTGCTTCACCAAGAGTAGCAATGGCAGACAGAGAATTTTGAGAATCTAGCCTGCCAATTGCCCCACTGTTTCTCTCCATTGAGAAATTACCATCATTGTCTTTCACTCTCTCCAAGAAAGACAAGGTCTTTGGCATGTAATAAAAATGGCTTTTGGACCCAGGAATAGAAGAATCAATGTGATAGTGACACAAAACCTAAAGTCCCCTTCTGAACCAGACAGAAGAGTGATCAAATAAGCAAAAATGATTCAGACTCCACCGGGGTAAAACTCTAATGGACTGAGAATTTAGCAAATGCCAGACACCTGTGCAACACATGTTATTTTTGAAGATCTCTAGTTCTCTCTAAAACCCTAAAAAGTACATTCTTAATTTCCATTTGAAAAAATAAGAAACCCCCAGAGAAGTTCAGTGGGAATTGTCAAAATTTAGTTTTAACTTCAGTTCTGCCTAGTACTAGAAACAAATTTTGTTGTATATAAATTATATATTACATTAAGTAATTTAATATATTATGTTAAATAAATTTATTATATATAAATATTTTTCCTTTTTGCTATGCTCTAGAGAAGCTGCCTAAAATTTCTGTTCAATTTCCATTCACTTGAGAATGAGGTTTTGAAATAGGTCCTGTCAGTATCTCAGTGGTTCATCTCTGTGGCAATCTGGTATGGCATTCCCCAGGAAGATTCTTAAATTTGTCATCTCTCAAATCACCTATTAACTCATGCCCCAGGGCTGGACTTACACTTTTCTCCTCCTCAATCACCTGTGCTTCTTTGGCTTGTCATAGAACAAGATTCTGCTCTCAACTTTAAACATTTTCTACATTCTCCTAAATAAATTCATAAATATCCTTTCCAAGAATTATCATGATTGTTATTAATAATGTTAGGGTCTGTTAATAAAATAAACAATATGGGAAATTTGTAGTGTCACAAAATCTTAAAATCTTAAGTTTAGTAGCAAGTCAAATGGGTGAACTACAACCTTAAAAGTGTACAAGATTTTTCTAATTAATTTTATATACTTCACCTCTCTTCTCTATTGCATACTTCTAATTAATAGTATTTGCTTAAATATTTTAAGCAAACAAAGCTATACATAAAATATTAATTATTTGTAGCCATAGCCTCTGAGTGTTAAGCATAAAACAGTTATGCCTTAATTCTCATAGCATCATTCATCTAATTTTAATTTTAAATGTAATGCTGGAAATCCTTCTAATTTTACCCCAAAGAATTGATAAGATCATGTCTATGAAACTAAATAGATATTCAGACTTTAATTGGTCCAGATTATAGCACAACCAGTTCACTGTCTTTCAAAATCTACTTCTAAAAATAAGTGACCTATAAATATATTCGATGCTGTTTAATATAAAAATTTTTTAAAGAAATTAAAATCATTAAAGTATCTAGATTTGCCTAAGATATTTGTAAAGACAAAAAAATCAATAAATAAAACCTAATGTGGTAGTTTAAGTGTGAGATAGTATAAAGCTTCATATTTATTTATGGAAATCTGTATTTTTTCAGGAAAAGAGTTTTCCAATGTAGGTATAATTGTAAAATACACATAACTTGTGGGTCATCTCTTTTAAAAATGACTGTATAGAGACAATTGCCACAAATTGGTAGTTATAAAATAGTCACAGGAATGTGAAGTATAGCATAGGGAATATAGTCAATAATATTATAATAACTATGTATGGTGTTAGATGGGTACTAAACTAATTAGGGGGATCATTTTATTATATAAATGTCTAACCACTATGCTGTACACCTGAAACTAATATATAATAATATTGACTGTCAACTCTAATTAAAAGTAAAAATTAAAAAATAGTGTGAAAGACAAAAACAAAAACAAACAATAAAGAGACAAATTGCCTAAAAATGCATTAATACCTCCACCATAATATTTATAATGGGAAAATTGCTAACAACAGCATATGTGGAAAACTAATAAGCTATTAAAGACGGTTATACCATCAACAAAACAAAAAGAAAACCAGCTAATTGGAAGAAGGTTTTCGCTAATGATACATCTGATAAGAGATTAATATCTAAAATATATAAAGAACTCATACAACTCAACAGCAAAAAAATAAACAATCCAATTAAAAAACGGGCAGAAGACCTGAACAGATACTTCTCCAAAGAGGAAATATGAATGACCAATAGACACATGTAAAGATGCTCAAGGTCACTAATCATCAAAGAAATGCAAATTAAAACCACAGTGAAGGGAGGAGAAAAAAATGGCATCAATGATCGAGGTTCTATTTATCCCTCTGGTGACCGAATCAAAGTTGTGAAAGAAACAAGGGGCAAACAACAAAGAAAATTGCCTGGGATCTAGACGAACAAGTCATACAACTAGGGAGAAATCTAAGATATCACCTTACAATGACAGAAGGTAGGACAGAGCAGAGATCCCAAGAATCTGAGTGGGACAGAGGCAGTGGCAGGGGCAGCTGCAGATGCCTCTTAAAAAGGCCATGTCTGTGAATGAACTTTTGCGGTGATGGACCTGCTTGCTCTGATCAATTTGTGATTTATGTGGATCTCTGATCACTATGCTATACAACTGAAACTGGTATATTTCAATTATAATTGAAAAAAACTCATTGAATCATACAATATAAATGCAAGTGACTAATTGTCTATCATATTTCAATAAAGACAAAAAAAAACCTACAATGAGATATCACCTGACGCCTGTCAGAATAGCTATCATCAATAAATCAAAGAACAAGTGTTGGCAAGGATGCAGAGAAAAGGGAACCCTCATACATTGTTGGTGGGATTGCAAATTGGTACAGCTGCTATGGAAAACAGTCTGGAGGTTTCTCAAAAAATTAAAAATGGATGTACCTTTTGATCCAGCAATTGCACTTCTGGTTATTTATCCAAAGAAAACCAAAACAATAATTCTTAAAGATCTATGCACCCCAGTATTCATGGCAGCACAACTTACAATAACCAAGATATGGAAGCAACCTAAATGCCCATCAACAGAAGATTGGATAAATAAATTATAGTTCATATATACAATGGAATATTACTCAGCCATTAAAATAAATGAAATCCTACCATTTGCAATGACATGGATGGACCTAGAGGTTATTATACTGAGTGAAATAAGTCAGATAGAGAAAGATAAATACCGTATGATTTCACTTACATGCGGAATATAAGGAACAAAAAGAACAAACTATAATTAAAAACAGACTCACAAATATAGAGAACAATTTGGTGATGGACTGGGGGAGGGAGGTGTTTGGGGGGTTGTGAGAATGGGGTTAAGGGTTAAAGAAGTACAAATTAGGGTTGATAGAGGGTCACGGGGTTGGGGAGCACAGCATAGGGACTGCAGTTGGCATTAATGTATTGGCTAGGTGGAAAACCAGAGGAGAGAAGGAGCAATTAGGAGGATCATTTTATAAACTATATAAATGTCTAACCAATGTACCGTATTCTTGAAACTAATAAAAATTTTTTAAAAAAACATACTTATGTAGCTCCAAATTTATTGATGGACAAAAATGTCGATGTCATTTTATTTTTAAAAATAAAGTTTGAGAAGAATGGATCATGTAGAGATTGAGCAAGCACTGTGGTTGTGAGCAAGGATTCTGAATTCAGGTACCCAGGTTCAAATTCTCATTCTGACATTAACTGTGTGATGCTGGGCAAATGATTTGACCTTTCTGTGCCTCCATTCCAGTATCTGTAAAACTGATTAATAATCAAACCTCTCTTAAAGGATTTGGTGATGATGTAATGATTAATGCTCACTAAAACAACGTCCAGTCTATTGTGAGTTGGCAACAAGTGTAACCCATTAGTATTTCCAAATTCATGTGTAAGTTTTGTGCATGTACTAATTGTATGTATACAAGAGAGCTCTATAAAGATGTTCTCTGAAATTTTTTTTATAAAGATAATCACACAAGAGAGAAAAGGTATGAACAAGTATAAACATTAAAATAATCTCAATTTTTTTAAATAACTGACAAAAATTATAAAACAACATAAGCATCAAACAATGAAGTACTGGATTAAAAATGATGATATATTCCTAAATAGATTACTATTAATATAAAGTGATGCAAATCTATGCTTATTGGCAAAGAAATCAGTAATATACTGCTAAGGATAATGTGTATAGTATGACCCTCTTCATGTATCATTGCACACTGTGTGCCTAGATACATGTTCAGAAGGATGTGACCAGAATGCTAACAATAGCAATATCAGTGATTTTCTGGATATATCTACTTTTTTCTTATTATGATCTGTATTTTCCTTTCTTTTTCAACGATAAACACTTTTCCCCTCAGAATTAATAAAATAATCTTGCAGTTTTGGAGCCATGTTCTACTTCTCTCACTATTATACTTTCTCTACTTCCAGTTTGCAATTACACTATTTCTCTCAGTCTCAACAGACAAAAAAAAAATACTTGTCTATCTGGACCAATCAGGTTTTTCTCCATGTATTTTTCTCCAGGCAATTTTTTTAATGAGTAAGAATCTTCTGATTTTTCTTAAATTATGTTTCTGGACTTCAAAAACCCTACCCTCTTCTTTGCCCTGCCAAGTTTGTCTGAAACATAACCACGACCTCTGTAATTTTGAAGAAGCTTGACTTTTTTTTTACTTATTGTGTAACTCTATTTTAGCAAAATGTCAGTAAAAATCATATGGTATTGAAATCTAGTATCATCATCAGAGTATACTATGTCAAGTATTTCTTTTCATCTCCAAGATGACTTTTGCTCTTCTAGCTCCCAAGTGTCTTAACAAAACCCTTAATGGCCTCTGGCATTCTCCCAAACTCATTTGAACTTTTTTTTTTTTGATTCTTTTGTATAGAAAATAACATAATATGTAAAAATCCAGTAACTGACCAAGCTCATAATGGTTCAGGTCACCTTCACAAACACAAATGTTACAATTTTACATCATCAACATAATTTAAAGCAATAACTAAAACAGTCAAAATTCCAAGCAGAGAAAAATGATATTTATTTTCCAATAGTAATTTTTTGCTACAAGTAATTTTCTCCCACATCTGCTAATATTATTGGAAAATAATAAATAAATATCTTCCTCTCGTGAAAAAGTCTCTAATAATAAAATAATTGAATCTTTCTAATATTGCTAATTTAAAGTATTTGTTTGCAGTTGGATTTCCTGGGTTGGAAATATTACCATATAAACATGGATAATCTTATTTTCTTCATGTATGAAATGGGAACGATACAATTTTCTACTTCATACTGTTGTAGCAATCATATTAGACAATGTATATCTAGGGTTTACCACAGTGTTTGGCTCACAGCACTAAGCATATAAAATTTTATTGTGTGCTTTAGTTTTTGTTAACAGTCTGAAATCTTCATATATGGAGCAAACAGTGTAGGAAAAATATTATTGCTGATTAACAAAATCATTACAATTTATTCTCAATAATTTACATGAAACAAACAAATCTAACTAGAAACAAAGAACATTTGTAAAAATGACACCAACTGTATCCAAATTGTCCACATAATAAAATTATCAAATTTGTCAACAAGTCTATACTTTTATTTTTGAGGCTTGATGATTAAGTAAATAAATTAAAATTATTGCCTATAATTTCAACTGAAATTGGTGCTTTTCAAAAATAAACATAGAAAATAACAAGGTAAACACTATTTTATTTACTTAATATCACAAACCATTTTTAAATAAATAAAAATAAAGAAACATCTAATAAATAACAAGTAGATTTATTGCTTCAATGGAGAAATAATTCAGAAGGCTTTTGTCTAATTAAGCACTATAATCAAGATTCTTAGAAACGGCATTTTAATACTCAGAGTGCAAAGCATGTATTTGCTTCTCTACCCTAATCTGAAAAGGATCCAAACATTAGTAGAAATTTTAAAGACGTATCCAAACAAACAATTATAAAATGACATTTCAATACTGAAGTTTCAACACCTAAAATGAATAGTGGAGGAATGACATAAGCCAAAAATGTTATTATGCAGATGAAGCCTTCATTTTAATTAAGGTCTGAGAATGAGAGACCTAAGGATCTAATTCCAGAGCTATTTTGACATATATCAAATGTTCCTTAATTTCAAATGAAAAACCTTTTGACAAGTTCTCATTTTGATATGTTCCTATTAGCTACCGGTACCATTAAGTGGTGTTTTGTCACTGACCTACATTAATATATCAAATTATGACAGCAAATTAATAGCTGCTTACAATAATAATTCAGGTTATAGTCTCTAGCCAAATATTTAGAAGAGTACCTTAACAGCAATGAAACATGAATATCTTTGTTTCTACTTTACTTATTTGATAAAAGACACTAAAAATAAAACTGAATATAATAATAAATAAGTTTTTCAGGTTCTCAAAATCTTTTCTACTTAAGAATTAGTACAGAGGTTATATAATTCAATTCTGAAAGCCAACTTTCTCTTTAAGTAAATAGGACAAAAAATAATCTTGAGAAATCTAAGGGAAAAACAAAGTCTTTAACATTATATATGTGTATATATGTTAATGAAAACCTCAAACTAAAAACATTTAACTAATTTATCCTAATTTTTTTCTTCATACAAGGTAACAGTTTAAAATATGTGATCTATCATTCTTCAGGTAGAGACTACTAACAGCATTCTATTAAGATAAGGGGTTTTAAACTTTTTGGAAGAGTTTGCTTAAAACCCCCAATTATATTTTCTCAAGAAAAGCTTCCTGTAGTGCTTATCAACACTGCAGAAGTCTTCTCCTAGAATGATCGCATTTTCCCATAGGTCATTTTTATGGGGAAGGGCTTATGGCTCATCCCAATTCGGTTATGTAGGCAAAAGAGTCAACACTGCCAGGCTGCCGCCTGTGTACTACTCCAACCTCTTTTCATCCATTCTCATTCTAGAGGAAACATAACTTAAGTTGTAGAATGAATCAGGTGCCTTCTAATTCATATTGCCAACATAGACCCTGCCCACCAGGCAACTGTCTATTTGTTAGTTTCTCCTGAATGTCTTAATATACCCCAATATATTCAAAATTGAACTCATTACTCAATACATTTCCTTCTTCAAAAAAAAATCTCTTCTTTCAGCTTTATCTGTATCATCAAACTACAATACCATCAGAAAAGCCGCTTGTACAAGACACCTAGAACTTACAAAGTGTTATTGATTTTACCCTCCTAATTGGTCTATTCTTTCCATCTTTATCATAATCATGCCTCCTCAAGCCACTATCATTTCTCATTCAGACTTCTTACAAAAGCATCCAACTCATGACTTCTTTCCAATTGTGTCTCCAGAAAGCACACATTTTGAAATAACCATGTAAACCCCTTAGGAAACTTCAGTGATTCACTAATGCTTTTAAAATAAAATTGCTAATATCAGTATTTTGAAAACCTTGAAAGTTCTTCCCCTGCTTCCATATGACATTCAAATTCCCATAATTCTTTTTTCTACTACCTCTAATTTTCTGCATTTCTTCCTGGTGCAAGGCTTTTGCACATGTTGTTCTCTCTGGTTCCACTGTCTCATCTTAACTTGGTTATTGTTCACTCAGAACTCAATTATAGTGTCTCCTCCACAGGGACATTCCCTGGTCTCCCTATATAAATCAAGTCACTCATTATGGGCACTCAGAGCAACATGGGCCTCTTCTGCATACCACTTTTACCATAGATATACTTTCACATCCCTTTCTGTAATTAGAGGTAAACTGTATAAGGACAGAGACTGCCTGATTTTATTCATCATGATATCCCAAGCACCTAGCACTGTGTTCAACATATAATGCACTTCAGTAAATGTATGCTGAATGAATGCATAAATGAAGTAGAAAACAGTAGCCTACATAGATAAATATATATTAGAAAGAAAGGGGAACAAGAAGGAAGGAAAGAAGAACAAAAGGGAGGGAACAAAAGAGGGAGAGGATAGAAAAAAGAGGCTAAACATAATTCTTAACTATACACATACACTAAAATTGTAATTTTACAGATTATTAATGCATCTACTTCCAAAAATTCTACCCTTTTCTAACTGATTGTCATTCTATAAAATAAGACTAATCCAGGTTCATATTGCTTATGATAAGATATGTTACATCATAATTTCTTTAGCCTGAGGAGACAGCCTTTAGCCTGTTTTTCCCAGAGTCAATTTATTATATGGTAATTACATACAAAATGTCTGAGAACATGATGTTTAAAAAGCATATTGTGATTTATGTTACAATATTTTCCCAAAGTGTTATATTACAGTACTCTTCTTACTAGTTGGTAGATCTTCAGTCACTTCCTATTCTGGACCAGAACAACAGACTGTCTGCTTTAAGTAGGCAAATTACAGATACTGACATTTATAAATAATACCCTTGGCTCAACAAAATTCAAACAAACCATCTTTTCCCAATCGGTTTTTGTGATTGTGCCATTCTGACTTCCAGATATATTATAAAACACCTATTATAATCTGAAAATTTTGATTTGTTTTTCAAATAATGAAGTTGTTTCTACCCATGTTTAGACCTTTATTCACCATGGTTTATTCAACTTATTTTCCTCCTTCTACTACACCAATACCTTACAAACTAAAAGATTAAAAGCACACTCCACTTTTCAGCCAACACGTGATTCTAAAGCCAACCTACCAAAAAAGGTGTCAAGAATATTTCATCTCTTCAGGCTCATCTCCATACTTGCTGTAGACCTGCTAAAGATTAGCAGAGGTTTACTTTCAGTGATAGAGATAATCTCTGATAGAGATATGTCTTACCTACTAATTTTCTGCAAAAAGAAAAGGCAACGTTATACTTTACTACTTTGAATTAGTTTGGTTTACACAGTAGTGAGACAAATACTTCAGATTCTTTGAAATTTTTGTATTAAAACAAAAAAAAAGGATACTATTTCTTATTGACTGAATAGCCCCCAAAAAGACATGTTGGAGTCAATCCTTAGATTGTGACCTTATTTAGAGATAAGGTCTTTACAGATAATAAAGTTGAAATGAAGTCATTAGAGTTAGCCCTAATTCACATGACTGAGGTCCTTTTTAAAAAGGGAAATTTGACACAGACATGCACACAAGAAGAATACCATGTGAACAAGAAGGCAAAGACTGATGTGTCCAGCCATGTCAAGAAACAGGAAAGATTGCTGGCAAACTGGAATCTAGGGGAGAAGCATAGAACAGATTCTTCCTCACAGCCCCCAAAAGAAACCAGTTGTGCCAATACCTTAATCTCAAACTTCTAGCTCCTAGAACTGTGAGACAATAAGTTTCTATTGTTTAAGCCACGCAGTTTGTGGTACTTTGTTATGGCAAGCTTAGGAAACAAATACACTATTAAACAATTAGTATAAAAAATGGGGTGTTTATAGCTTGGCATCCCTCTGATGATATAATAATATATTCACCAAAACTGATACTTGAGTAGGAATGATAATAACATATCAACTAACTTCTTTCCTTCCTGTCCCCTCTATTTTTCTCTCTCTTGTTCACTACCTTCCTTCCTTTGTTATTTTTCTCTTTTTCCTTCCCTCTCTCATTTCTTTTCTTCCTTCCTTCCTTATAATGAATAAGTCGTGGTTCCAACCACCAAGAAGAACTCTATTAAAAAGAAATCTGAGGTTCCAGTCAAGATGATGAAGTAGATAAATGTTATGCTTGCCTCTTCTCACAATCACATCAAAATTACAACTACACTGCTAAACAACCACTAATGAGAATTGCCTGAAGTCTAGCCGAAGTCCTACAACTAAGAATATACAGAAGAAGCCACATCAAGACTGGTAGGAAGGGCAGAGACATAGAACAGACTGGTCCCACACACATGAGTGGCAGTTAAAAAAAGAAAGGATATTTCAGTAGCAAAATATCCTGAGGACTGAGAGGTGCCAGCCTCATGCCAAGCTCCCCAGCATGGGGTCCCAGTGCCAGTGAGAGGAGTCCCCACAACTTCTAGCTATGAAAACCAGCAGACTTGTGGCTGAATGAAACTGAGGGCAGTGGAAATCCTAGACCTAGGACTCACCCATGGACTTACTCACTGATGGATTCACTCCCTCTAAGCTCTAGCAAAGATGCAGCAGCTCGAAAGGCACTGGAAACATACAGGAAAAAACTGAATTGTCTGGCTTAAGGATGAGGGCTGAAGGGGAAGCTTTCTCCGAGAAAGAAATGTTGGCAGAAACCATTGGTCCTTTGCTGAACCCTCCCCCTACCCAGTGCCCAGGGAAAGGTGGGCAGAATATCAGAATTTCCATCAACCTCGCTAACACCGTTCGCCTTACCCTGACGATTCCCTGAGACCCTGCCCCTCCCAACTTGCAGGCACACCAAAGCCACTTCTAGTGGTCTGTCTTGGTTCATGCTGCAGACTTCCCTGAAAATTTTCAAAGGTCCACAAACCCCAAACAATCAGCTTCTTTCTGGCCTTAATGTGCCCTTATCAGGCAGCCCTAAGCCCGGCACTAGCAGCTGCCAGCCTCAATTCACAGCTTAGCCTCTATCAGGTGGCAACAGAAGTGGCGATAACTTACAGATCACTGTAGCTCATAGTAAGTGACCCAAGGCAGGGCATAGGCAATGTCTGACCTTGATCTGAGACAGAGCCCTTCCCAAAGGGCCTCAGAACCAACATATTTGCTAGCCATCTTCAGATCACCCAACTATTTCCACAAGATACACCCAAAAGGCTGACTCAGCAGGCACCAGAGCCCCACGAAAGCAAATCTTACTCTGTAGGATCATCCCATGCAAAATAGCTCCTCCACTATAATCACAACCAGTCTTTGGGACCAATCAGCCTGAAAGTCACTCTCTCTCATTGATGTGCATACAGCAACCAAGGCTCAATTACAACAGGAGGGCACATGCAACCCACACAAGGGGACACACCTAGGGCACCTAGCTTAGGTGATCAGGGAAACTGTGCCACTGGGCCACTCTACTAAGATTAGGAGACATAGTAGTCCTACCTAATACATAGAAACAACAGAGGGGCAGCCAAAATGAAGAGACAAGAAAACATGTCCCAAATGAAAGATCAGAACAAAGCTCCAGAAAAAGAATTAAATAAAATGGAGACAAGCAATCTACCATATGCAGAGTTCAAAATACTGGTTATAATGATACTAAATGAACTTAGGGGAAGAGTAGATGAACTCAGTGAGAACTTTAACAAAGAAATAGAAAACATAATAGTGGAGAAAACAAACAAACAAAAAGTCAGATATGAAGAATACTATAACTGAAATAAAGAATACCTTAGGAGGAATTAACAGTAGATTACATGAAGCAGAGGATTGAATCAGCCATTTAGAAAATAAGGTAGCAGGGAACAACCAATAAGAACAAAAACAAGGAAAAATAATCCAAAAAAAATGAGGATAGTTTAAGGGGCCTCTGGAACAATATCAAGCATATGAACATTCATATCATAGTGATACCAGAAGGAGAAGAGAGAGCTCAAAGAACTAAAACCGATTTTAGAAATAATGACTGAAAACTTTCCTAACTTGGTAAAGAAAGTAGACATAGAAGCCCAAGAAACACAGAGTCTCAAACAAAATAAACCCAAAGAAATCCACACCAAAACACATCATAATCAGAATGCCAAAAGTAAAAGACAGAGTATTAAAAGCAGCAAGAGAAAAGCAGTTAGTTATCTACAAGAGACCTCCCAAAAGACTGTCAGCTGATTTCTCAACAGAAATTTTGTAGGCCAAAATGGATTGCCATGAAATATTCAGAGTGATGAAAATCAAGGAACTACAACCAAGATTACTCTACCTGACAAAGTTATCATTTAGAATTAAAGGACAGATAAAGAGCTTTCCAAACAAGAATAGGCTAAAGAAGCTCCTCATCATCAAACTAGTGTTACAAGAAATGTTAAAAAGGACTTCTTTAAAAGAAGGAAGAAAAAATAAAAAAAATGAATAATAAAATGGCAATAGCTATGTATCTACCAATCAACAATTATTTCTAATGTAAATAGGTTAAATGTTTCAATCAAAAGACAGGATGGCTGAATAAGAAAACAAAGCCCCTACATATGCTGCCTACAAAAGACTTACTTGAGAAAGACATACGCAGACTGAAAGTAAAGGGAAGGAGAAAGATATTTCATGAAAATGGAAACAGAAAAAAAAAATATGGGATAGCAATACTTATACCAGACAAATAAGCCTTAAAACAAAGGCTACAAAGAAAGACCCAGCAATCCCACTTCTGGGTCTTTGTCCAAAGACACTCAAAACACTATTTCAAAGGGACATGTGCATCGATATGTTCATCACAGCATTATTTACAATAGCCAAGATATGGAGGCAACCTAGGTGTTTATCAATAGATAAATGAATAAAGAAGAAGTGGTACATATGTATACAATGGAATATTACTCAGCCTTAAAATAGAATAAAATCTTGCCATCAGCAACGACATGGATGAATCTAGAGGATATTGTGCTGAGTGGAGAAAGTCAGACAGAGAAAGTCAAATTTCATAGAATTTCACTTATATATGAAACCTAGAGAACAGAGTAAATGCACAAACAAAACAGAAACAAACTCATAGATACAAAGGGCATTTTCATGGTTGCAATTGAAGGGAGATGCTTGAAGGAGGGAGGGGATTAAGAGGTACTTACAAAATAGTCATGAAGATATAGAGTATAACATGGGGAATATAGTCAGTAATATAACAACTATGTATAGTGTTAGATGGGTACTGAATTTATTGGGTGACCTCTTCATAAATTACATAATGTCTAATCACTTTGTTGTATACCTGAAACTGATATATCGTATGTCAATTGTGATTGAAAAATAAAAATACATATAGTCAAAAGAGATAAAATAGGAAAGAGTTTTCTGAGCACAGAAATCCATTATTTTGTACTTATATACAGAAGATAAAGGAACAGATGGTTATAAAATCTAAAATTTTATTAAAAACATATATTCCCCTCTATTTTTCTTGGAGGAAAATAGCCTGAACTAAAGAGATTTAAGACTGTCTTGAGTATCTTTATTTGTATTAAAGTTATGAGAAAGCTATCTATCTCTGACATTTACCCATGATACTCAGTAACCCATATAAAGCTGACCAAAACTTATAAGAGATAATGGACAAAGGGGACACAAGCAAGGACTTCATTGGCTAAGGAATTTCAAGGACTGAAAATGACATATTTGAAGGTGAAAGAAGACAGAGTAGACTGTTGTCCCTGAGTGATTAGCTGGCAACTCCTAGCTTGAGTGTGAACACACACACACACACACTAAAGTGATATAAGTGATATTCTAGTCCTTATGGGTAAATCTTGTCTTGAGGTTCTCTCTTGTGACAGGCCGAACCAAGTTCACTGAAGTAAAGAAAGAGTCTGTTGGTGTTTTTATTTATCTTTCAACTAATTGCTTTTCGATACAGCTGGTATTCAATACAGCATTATTAACATCTGTATAATAATTACTGAAAATTATATTTATCAAATTAAATGTTTTCACCTTAAAACATACTTCATTGCCAGCTGTTATACTTTGGTGGCCCTAAAGGCTGGCAATTGAAACCCAACCTCTAGCTGCTAGGATTGTCAGTGTTCAGTGCCAGTTGTCTCTGACCAGGGAATGAGGTTATTTTTTCCCATTCTTTGGTTTATT
>CM053509.1:80415242-80516882 GCA_028627145.1 Eidolon dupreanum
TTTGCTGAAAGTATGGTGAAAATGCAAAAGAAACTCATTCAGTCATATTTTCCTTTTGACCATGAATTTTTGTCTCCATATTTCAAATTATGATATGAGTTGTTTAAATTGTCATCTTTTATGAATTGTTTTAAAAGTTAAAGATGTGAGGTTTATTTTTCTTGATTTCTATCAATGATTATCTTACCTTGGTAAAAGAAGAAAGGATGATATAAGGGTTGTGAATAAATGTTGTTGTACAATAACAAGAAAAAAAATTAAGTAGCCTTATAAGTAATTAAATAAAAAATATGTAGGTTCCATATATGACATAGCAAACTTAGGGAAGATGCATCAAGGGAAAATAACACATATATTTGAACAAAAAGCAGAACAGTGCTATAACAAACATAAATAACAGAGTATGATTACTTTCCTGCAGCAGTTTTGGAAGTAAAGCTTGCGAAAGCAGGAGAGGGAATAAGAAAGAACTAGAAAAACTAGAATGTGATCAGAATAAAGCCAGAAAAAAGCCTGGAAGATATGGGTATGCGAGGCTACATATTCTGATTTTTTTGGTTGGACATTCACGCTCTGACTTGATTTCTCCTTAAGTAAGAAACGGAAATTGAAAATTCAGCAATGTTCAAGTCATGAATCAAGCATAATTAACTGGGATGATTGCATCTATCCCCTCGTCCCAGGGGTGGATATCTCAATCATGAGAGAATCATGGCTTCATACCAAGAGTAGTTGCTGTGGGGCTGGATGACAGGCAGTGCTGATCCTTTTCTCTTTGACCATTTATCATCATAAAATAAGCATCTGCATTAAAACCTGCCGTCTTGATGAAACAGAATCTTTTGGAACAGGCGACTCAAGAAACTGAATTAATAACAAAATAAAATCTGAAAGCTTAATTTCTAATACAGAAATATTTTGAAAAGCACTATAATAGACTTGGCATGACATGGGGGACATTAGGGAGGCAGATAACTAAAATGGGTGGAGGGAATCTGAAGATTATTTCTTTGAGAAACTAGAACTGAGCTGAGTCTTAGAGTATGTTTAGAACTTTATTAGAACTTTATGGGGCACATATAGGACAGAGGGATCTACGTCACATATAGGGAATAGCTATAACAAAGTCTCAGAGGGGAATAAATAAAAGTTTTTAAGGATATTTAAATATCCAATAATGGAGTACAGTGAAAAAACAAAGCCATATAATAGGAGCCCCAAACTAGAAAGGGCTTTAAGGGCATCTAGATTAAGCATTTAAGACCACATATTCTGGAAAACACAGACAGCCACAGAAGGTTTCTGAAGATACACAAAACTAAATCAGATAAAGTTATGAAAGGCCAATTTAGGTGAGATGAACTGAAAGAAAGTTGCACCAGGCCACTATGGAGTACTCTACCAGGTATAAAGGGATTAATTTAAGACATAGTCATAGTAAAAGATACCTAGTATATACTTGGAATTTCAGGCAAAAAAATTTTGAGTTTATTTAGTTACATATTGAGTATGACAGTGACAGCATCGGACATAAATCTAATATGGCAGCAATGTAAAATTGGAAAAAACACCACCTATGTAGAATTAATAGAAAAAGCTTGAGTATCTGAACTTTCTGCTAAATTACCTATTTCAATGAATGGCACCAAAAATAACATATTTCACCAAATTTTATACCTGCAAGTCATTCCAAACATGTCCTCTCTAGCCATATCCTTCCACATCCATGAAGATACTACTAACAACATTTGAAGTATATATTATACAATGCTTACTATGTGCCATGAAATATTCTACGTGCTTTACACATATCAATTCAGTCCTTGTAACAACTCTCTGATATAGGTACTAGTGTCATTTGTAGATGAAGAAATTGAAACTCAGAAAGACAAAATAACTTGTCCAGGATCAAAAAGCCAGTAAGAAACAAATCATTATGCTATAATACTCCCTAAATAATTTCTGAATTATTCCTTTCCAGTATATTTTCCTCCATGATCTAGTAAAAAAGTCTCTCATCTCTTATTTAAACTATACAACAGTCCCTGAAGGAATGCTTCTGCCTTCAGTTTTATGTCTTCTCAAGTCATTATACTATCACACCGGTTGTTCTAAAATGAGAGCCATAGCCTTGCTCTGCTTTAGGACAAATAAGATAGGATATGCACACTCCCCGTTGTACCATTTTTATAAACTCTTAATCACAGAGAAAGAAAAATTCAGGGAAATCAGTTACAGCTTGTCCTGGCTTTATAAATCGAGACATCAAGTGCTATTGATTCCTGGAGTAGAATAATCTATTATTTGTTCATTTCTACAGAGAAATCATTAATTCTGTTCTATTGAAGACATTTTTATCAGTTAAGGTCCTCTCAGGAATCAGATGCCATACTCAAAAAGTGTGATTAAAGAGATATTAATGAAAGGATTGCTTATCAAGGAGCTGGCAATGCTAAGGAAAATCACAAAGACTATGAAAGACCCTGAGAGAGCTAGAAGCCACTCTCCCACCTTAGCCTGAAGGGACAAGATGTCTGGATCTGGCCAGAAACAACAGATGGGGGTGAGGGAGCGGGGGGCGGGGGCGCCGGGGTGGGCACCAGACAGGAGCCACTCCTTAAGCAGAGGAACACAGCCATTGGCAAATCATGGCCCCCCTAAAAGAGGAAGCTAAGGAAATAAATCCTTCAACCTCTTTTCCTACAAACCAATCTCTCTCCCCTTGATCCCACTGGCCTAATCGAATTAGAAGCTGGAAGACAAGTGAGCCCAGCTGAGTCAGCCCGCACAGGTCAGTTGGCCTGTCAAGGAACACAGCAAGGTAGACAAGGTTAGAAAGTAAATATGGAAATATAAATGGGGAATATTCAGCACATTTGTTTCCTTTATATATAATAGTCTTGTTTTTGAAATAAAATTCTTTAAATGAAGGCTTATCTGGAAATAAGAAACAAGCATGTCATCTGATACTCAATTCCATTTTCCACTGACTTTTTGCAAGAATGGCCTTGCCTCTCACCTACCATGAAATCAAGGATTTCAACAGGTAGAGACATGTGTAAATGCTTATTGCCAACAAATAAATCCTAATGCAGAGCAAGACCAGATTAGGCTATTCATCTTTCAGAAGTTTCAGTTTCTTTACTCCTAATGGCTCTTAGAATTGCTTACCATCATAATTTATTTACATTTAACACATATTACTACACAAAATATAAATGTCATATGATCTTACAGGTACCAGATGTGATAGGTAACAAACAATTGTCAAAGAAAAAGTTTTGCACAAATATTTTCCTAAAGTAAGTTCACTTTTAAAATATGAGGCAAAAATATACAAGCAAAAAAAAACCTCAGTGTTTTTAAAATGTAAGTTGTGGATTATTTTTAGGATATGTTGCCCAACTAGCTAACTAAGATTGTGGAGAATATTTAGAGGATGCTGAACCCCTGTGAAAGACCAGAATCATGGCAACATTTGATAACTTTCACATTTGGGATAGACTGCACAGAGCACGTGCTATAAAATTCTTAACTGATTTTTTTTTTAACCTTAAAATTGCTTACTTGAAATGCCATATAAGTGTTAGGCTATTGAACTAATCCATATGTTAAAATGGCATGTATGTTATAAATAAAGGAGAAAAAAGATTTACATGCTTAAGAGGACACATCCAGTATCATATGGAATAGAACAGGAGTTAAAAACAAGAGGGGCGAGCTCTGTTCAGAACCAGAAAGGATTGATTCAGTGAAGTATGAGATGTGGAGAGAGGGGCAGGCCCTTATTCCATTCCAGCTAGTAATTGCCAAATGAGAATTTGGTGTCATTGTTAATATATCTCCCCTTACCTTTTTATTAAGAAAAAGAGGAGAATATATATGTATATATTATATATATATAATATACATAATACATATAGTGAAACTTCCCCATTTTAGTGTTGGAAATTGATACAAAAATATTTGTGCATACATTCTATACTCCAGCCACAAAAATCTGCACGTGAACAACAGCACACAAGCCACCAACTGTTCCCTCAATTATAGATAAAGGACATCATTCTTATGTATGCAATGTTTTCTCTGTATGTATGTTTTCTCTGTCATCAGTTATTCTGACATGACTGTTGGCTTTGTTGATCTTTAAGGTAACTTTCTAATTTTCAGATAATCATCTAGCACCAAACCACTACAATCTGTTTTTTTTTTCTTTTCTTTCACTCTGAATTGACAAATTATTTAACTGCACTGACTCATTTTTCACATATATTTATAGCTAAAACAAGATTTTGTTGTCATCGCTGAATTCGAGTAGATTCAGTTATTATTATTTCTTTTACTCTGCTCAGTTTAAGAACTACCTAAAGCCAAACTATTACAGCTTGGTATTCCAGCACATGTATGCCACAGAGGTTTATTTTCTTAAATATGTCTTATTGGAATAAAAACAAAAGGAAGGAAGAGAGGGAGAGAGGGAGGGAGGGTGAAAGAAAGAAAAAGGGAAAAGAAGGCAGGGGAAAAAAGGAAGGGGAAAAGAAGGGAAGGATAGAGATGGAGAAGGAAGAAAAGAGAAGAGAAGAGAAGAGAAGAGAAGAGAAGAGAAGAGAAGAGAAGAGAAGGGAAGGGAAGGGAAGGGGAGGGGAGGGGAGGGGAGGGGAGGGGAGGGGAGGAGACCAGAACAGAACATAGGAGAGAGTGTCAACCGGTTAGAGGAAGATTCAAATGAAGCTTTATAGTTCCTGGCATAGAAAAATAGGTACTTCTGCCTGAGTTTCAAAATTTCTCATTTCTCACTAATGAACACAGTACTTTTCTGTAAGATTCAAGTGTTGTTTCTTTTCTTCCAGATATAAAAATAGAGGTGTTTAAGATCACTTAATAGATTCTTTTTTCCCCCTTTATCTTATGATCTCTAAAAACTTTGAAAACTATATGTCATAAAGTCTAGGTTGTAAAGTCTCAAATCACATAACAAAAATGCCAGTTGTTGATTATTATGAACCGATTATTGCTAATGAATATGTAAAAACTGATATCAGCAATAGACAAATAAATATAAAATAAAAATCACAGAACTCCAGGTAATCTAGCAATCATTTTATAATAATTAACTAAAGCAAAGGAAAATTAAGTAATGTACCCAGAGTTGATTCTTTGGACTTCAGAGTAAGACTTTAAAATTTATTCCAAAACACTAAATAGGAAGTAAAAAAAAAACTTCTATATTTAAAAGGGAGAGAGTAAATGATTTTAATGCACAAATCAAATGTTTCAAACAGTGACATTTTTCTAATTTATTTTCTTAAAATAACTTCAGGGAAACCATTTAAGCTATAAATATTAAGACATAGCAATTTAAACGGAAGAATAGTAAAGTCAATGTATCTACAACTATATGTATATTAATAAATAGCAATTTTAAATGAGTTCCATTTCTCTCATTTTTTATGTTACAGGTTATCTAATAAAATTTTAATTTATATTAGGTATCCTATATGTCAATTTGACTTATTTTTATGTACCTAGGTCTAAAATTGACATATACTTTGAAAATTACTATTATTATTTCCCTATATATTCATAATACATTAGTCTATAATATAATTACTACATGAGACATAGACTGCTCTAGTTTGGTATATGTGTCTAAACTTTGAATAACAGATCTACAAAAAAATGCAGAGAAAGACAAATCTTTTAAATAATATTTATGTGATGTATCTCATAATTCAACCTAATATCAAAGGGAATACTCTATAAATATTTGATGTATTTCATATTGAAAAAGCAGAACTCTAATAGTGAAATGAAGTTATGTCTTTGAAAAGATAGGCTTAAATATATAATGTGTATTGCTTCATCTATGACAAGGTACAACCAGAAGAACCCGTATTCCCAAGTAAATTTCAATCATGACATTAGGTAATAGACCATAGTAAATATTGTAATATCATAATGATTCACTCTTCTTCTCTACAGCCACCAACAAGAAAAAAATTAAAGCTACGTGATACTTAGACCGCAAAACCTATGTAAATATTTTCTCAAAGAACCACATAGAGGACATTTTCTTTTTGTCATTTAAAATATTTATGAGTGAAATGAAGAAGCAATTTAAACAGTTCTATTGGACACCATATTTCAGATTTCTTGCCTATCTAATTTCACATACTTTTGAAAAGGAAAGAAAGATGGAATGGCAGTTTCAATAAAATATTTCTGAACTATGTAATATCTCTGTGTATTTGTATAAGGTCTCTTAAGGAACTTCATTAGGTTTTCTCAAACTTTATTTATTTGTTTGTTTGTTTGTTTGTTTTAAACACCTTTGTTGAGGTATAATTGATATGCAAAGAGCCACAGATATTTAATATGTGCAATTGATGAGTTTGGACATAGGCAAACACCTGCAATACCATCTCCACATTCAAGGGAACGGATGTATTCAACACCTCCCAGAGTCTCCTTGTGTTCCTTTGTTTTCTGTGTGTGTGCGAGGTAAGATCACTTAACATTTGATCTTCCCTGGTAACAAATTTTGAAATGTGCAATACCACATTGTTAAACATTGCCACTATGTTGTAAAACAGAACTCTAGAACTTATTCACTAGTGTAACTGACACTTTATACACACTGAGTAACAACTCTCCATTTCTTCCATACTATCAAATGAGCCTGCATTCCCACTTCTGGATATATAAAATAAGTATAATTGAGATCTCAAAGAGGTCTCTGCACTTGATGTTCCCTGCAGCATTATCCACAATAGCCAAGATATAGAAACAACCCAAGTGTCCAACAACAGATAAATGGATTAAAAAAAAAAAAGTGTGGTATATAACTACAATGGAATAATACTCATCCTTTGAAAATAAGGTAATCCTTCCATCTGCAACAAGATAGATAAAACAGGGAGAACAGCTCAATGAAATAAGCCAATCATAGAAGGACAAATACTGTGTGATTCCACTTATACAAGGTATCTAAAATAGTCAAATTCACAAAAGCTGAAAGTACAGTAGTAGTTGTCAGGGACTGGAAGATGAGAGAAATGGGTCAAAAATATTTTTATCAATTTTTAAAATCTAGTCCTTCTTAGTATAAGTTTACAAATTATGAAGATTTTTACAATGAAAATTTTGTGATTTGTAGTACCAGTTCATGAATAATTTCATTAAATATCAATGAAAAAAATGGTATGTTAATATTAAAGATGAACACACATAGCTGCATAAACATACATGAATTCTAAAAAAAATTAAAAATCTACTTTCAACATTAAATAAAAACTTTTCTTATGAAAAAATACTTTTCTTATATAGTGACATAATTCTTCAATCAAATGCTCAGATTAAAAAGAAAATGTAATTTTCTGTATTTAGCTCTGAGCAGTTTGATGTGAAGCATGAAAGAAAAATCAACAGAATAATTACTGTACATGTCATTATGCCAAGTAATAAAAAGGTATTAAAATGAAATGTATACCGTAGAAACTAGTATTTTAATCTATCCATATTCTGTTTAGTTTATAAACATAGATATCTAAAAAAAGTTCTCTGTCACGAAAATGCTCTTCTTGACATAAATGCCTTACCAACTCTCCTACTCTCTCATACCATACCTTGTGCAAGCATATTTCCTCTTTTTTTCTCAAATCATGACATTATTCTGGGTTATTGTAATACTTGTCTGGAAAGCTACTTGACACTGCTTGACACTGCTTGGACTATAGGAGGGAGAGGGTTATTAGATTTTGCAATAATAGGAATAATAAAGACTAGTTGCCTTATTTTGTATATGCTTAGTAATTTACTGGATTAGTCACATCTTTGCCATTGGTAATTAAATTTGTCTATTTGAGAACTTTCATTTTGAAATTTTAAATATTCTAAAAGCAGTTCTTTTTTTCTTTATAACAATTGGCCACAGACCTTTGTTTATAAAAGGAGATCAAATAAACCAACTCTCATTTAGTACATAGGTATATTTTGGCATAAAGAAGTCAAACAATTTAACTATGAAGACACCGATAATGGAGTAAGAGAAAATCCAGTTATTCCTATGTCTGGTCATAGTAAATATCTTTAAAATTATTTGGATGATGTCTACACACATAAAACAACAATATTAAGTTTGAATACATGCCCATTTTGTTCATCCCATAAATCCTGGAGTCATATCAAAAGCCCTTCATTAACTATGTGATTCTGTACAAGCTGGTAATATTGATTAAGCCTCAGTTTTCACATCTGGAAAACTGAAACATAGACAATTTTGAAGTCTCCCTCAAGTCCTCAAATTCGGTTAATCAGCAATTGGTTTGCATTCAGAAATTAGCCAAGTGACCAAAGTGGCCTTACTCCAGTACATGCTGAAAATAGCATGCCAGTACTACCTTAGCAAAATTCAGACATGCTGTTAAATCCAAACAACATTAAAATAATGATAACAAAAAGAATTTAAATAGCCAATTTGACTTAATACACAAAACTACAACCCTGTCAGGAAAAAGGACAGCATATGCCTTCCTACGCAGCTGGGAGAAAAATTTTGTCATCACCATGTCCAATTCAAACAAAGTCTTTTAAAAGACTTAGTATGAAACCAGTTCAATATTAGTGTAAAATATCTTTCAAAAACATTGTTAGTCTTAGATTTAAAATTACAAATTAAAACGAATAGCCAATTTAAGTAAAATATGATATAGGCTATATCATACAGCTTAGGTGTTTAGTAGGCTATACCATCTAGGTTTGTATCTTAAATGGATCACAAAGAACAACAATAATAATAAATTAATTTTTCTACAATTATTTTGAATTCAGTTACATTTTAATATGTAGTCACAGTAAATAACATTAACAGAATAAGATTTATACTTTAGCCAAAGTTAAAGCAAAAATCAAAAGTCTTTATTTTGGCTATGATGTATTGATCACAATAATCTAATGACCTAATAATTTTTATTTGTTTCAACAATGTGAATTTTTGTTTTAGTGACATAATATTTACAGAAGCAATTTAATTAATTGTAGTTCTTCTATCAATAATAGGCCAAACAACAGTAATAAATCTTCCTTCCCCATTCCTCCCAATCTTCACCCTCAATTATGATGCTCATACCTGCAAAAATTTAATGTCATTATTTGACAAAATAAGAAAATGATTTCACAAATAAAATGATTCTAAATCTATTTCAATAATCAATATATGTTAATATCAAATTCTATCTTGACTTAATAAACTAATAAGAAACCAGAGTATCCTGAGCCCACATTTTAAAATATACTTTATATTTTCATTTCAAAAGCTTGTATCTGAAATGACTTCTCAGTTCCAGATGATAAACAAGTAATACTTCTTGATCCCTATGTATTTTAAGTTGTGGTTAAGATAGTCCCTCTAGCAAAGGGTTGGTATTAAGAATTTGGGGGATCACAGCTCTCAGCAGATATAACTACAAACTAAAAATAAATCTGTAATAGAAATGTGACTCATCACAGGTAAAAGATGATATCTAGAGCAGATTGAAATGATCAGATGATATATAAAAACAAAGCAAAAAATGTCCTGTTTTGGGGGAAGAAAGCTCTATAGCAGTCTCACTGGAAAAAAAGCAAAAATAAAAAATAATTTCTAAATTTGAGATATAGCAGATCTGGTTTCAAACCTTAAGTCACATGAATTTGACTCATCTTCATGATGAAATACGAATTATACATACATGCACTTTTAAAATCTTTTTAGAAGGAAATTCGCATCTTAAGTGGATCAAATCTATTTTGTACAGTGTCATTTTTTTAAGGTAACATGGTTTGAAGTTCAAATTTTATTTACTACTGGTATAATCATAAGAAAGTCACTGAACCTCCCTAAGTATCAGTTTCCTCACCATTCATAGTGGGACACCTCATAGGATTAATAGGATTAATGAGATAATCCCTTCAAATTAAATAAGATAAATAGTGGTTATATTTAAATTTGTATTTAAATACATTACTCAATATCTTTCATTATTTCAAATTAAAGACAAACATCAGGTTATCTGAATTGATTACAGTTTGCTGACAATTCTATAAGCAAAGTAAACTTACTGGTGTCGCACTGGCCACATTTTGAGTGTCAGGACTCAGGCTATAGCATGATTGCCAATTCAAATAGAATCAAATGTAAGAGACTGAATGCTCAGAAAGCTGAGAAGGGAAATAGAAAAGGGAGAGTGGCAGTAAAGAGAATATGATAAAAAGAAATATCTTTGAGAGGAAGAAATAACTGCATCTTCATAATAATCTTTTGAAGTTGGTATTTTTGTTATTTAAAAAGTTTAAATTTCCTCTAGATTACAAAATTAGAGAACTGCAATAGTATGTAACTCTGAATTATTTTATTTAAATTAAAGTGCCACTTTGAATCACTGCCTTAGGTCAATTATTTACAGTCTTGGCATCTTCGGGTATGAAGAGAGAGCTTTTACATTAATGCAATGACTTAAAAATGGTAGGTGCTTAAGATCTTAGCTTAAATGTCACCTCCTCAAAGAAGAGTAGGCACCCTCAAGATTTCTACCACATTATACGGTATGCTTCTTTAATGTGGTTATTAATAATGTAGTTATTGCACTGATTTCCTTGTGTTTTTTTTTTTTTTTTGCTTATTTATTTATTTTATGTTTCTCAAGTGTAAATGAATTCAGAAATATTTCCAGACTTGCTCACTATTTCTTTCACATGGCACAGTGCTCACACTATTATATACTCAATAAATGTTTGTTAAATAAATGACTATATTTTCTTCATTAGCCCCTTTCACAGTCGTATTGATATAGAGAAAAGACTTAGTCTTCCTTTTTACCAGAAGCAAAACTACAAATGTTCATTCTGTTCTAAAATCTGATTCCATTACATTTAAACCCTAATACTAATTATGAATGTGACATTATTTATGGTAATAATATTTTTACATAAACTATATTATTTACTTAATTCATAAAAAGAAATGAACAGGAAAATAAACTAAAAAATTAAATAGAGGTAAAATGTGTGAAATGTCAATAGAGAATATGTTAAATTAATATATCTACCCATTTTAACTAGTTAATTTTTCGGAAACTTCAGTAATAACACTACAAAGTGTAGTATAGATATAGCCACAAAAAGTATTCATAGGTGTTATTATTATTGAAGTAAATTCTTTAAGAATCATGTTAGTTCTAAACAATTTATTTGCTATTCAGCATTCTCTTACCCACATTCTCTATTTACAGTATTTGCAATCTAGAGATACTTCATTTACAACATGGCAGCTAAGAAGTGGTTTAGGTGCCACTGACATCACAGAACTTAGGCTCATTTCAGGAGAAAATGAAGAAAAGTAGGCACCAACTTGCCCTATTGGTCATTTTTCTTTCTGATCAATGTTGACACAAATCTGCTTATAATTAGAACTTCCATCTATATGACTAATTTGGCAAGAATAACAAACTCTAATGCCAATTAAATGAAAAGAGAAAGACATTTTAAAAAGATATAAATTAAAGAATCAGAAAGAATAGAAACACTTAAATTTCTCAAGATACGAACACTAATAACAGATAACAGCACTGTTTATTGAGAAAGGAGCTGCAAAAACAAAATCGAGAAAAATCAAAAATATCTATGGCGAAGTAGGAAAAAAATGATAAAAAGAGAACAAAATTTGTTCAGAAAGCGGCTATTGTCTAGGTACCTTCAATAACTTTTCTCCTTAGTTTCATAATTTATTATTTTAAATACTATAGTTTTAGGATTATATAATATTCAAAAGCACACGATCAAATTATGTATATTATTGTATGAATACATTATAGGAGACACCAACAAAAAACTACATGTTATTACATTCCTCACTTTTAATTTTGAATAAGCTAATCTATAAACACTCATTTTTAATATGTCACAGGCCTAATTATGAGATTTCTTTTTATTTACAGACACAACAGAACACTACACTTTAGTTTCCATTTTACAATCTGATTTTTCCTTTGACAGTTATTTAAATAATTGTATAACAACAATTTTGTTCTGAAAGTATCTTTAAATAATCTGTAAATTTATTTTACTCTTTCAAATAATCTAGGAGAGATAAGTCTGGTTTTCTTTTAGCTTTTATGCCCTAATTGTGTGTTTGTCCTTTTTAATAAGCATGCCATAAAACTAGATCATGAGGATTAGAGTGAAAGAGATTTCATTGTATTTGATATGGTCTGCTTTAAACAGACAGTTTGTATAAGTTTATGGAAATCATTTTACTATCTAGTAGGATATATTAAACATATAGCTTCAGAAGAACACTATTAAGAGTTAGATGGCATCGGAGGAAAGAATGTGTTGCTAAAAAGACAAAAGGTGTATCTGAATATATGTGCGTATAGATAAATAGATAGATATATGATAGATTAGATAGATAGATAGATAGATAGATAGATAGATAGATAGATAGATAGATAGATAGATAGATAGATGATAGATAGTTTAGATAGATATAACTAGTAACATATATGTAAGTTGGCTGGCTATAAAGTCATTGTGTGTGCATGCGTGCGTGTGTGTGTGTGTGTGTGTGTGTGTTCCTGATATTAATCCTAAACATAAAAGAACAATTGCATCTTCACTGATTTATGCAAATTTATAGTGCGATTAAACAAGAATAAGATCTGTTAAGTGCTTCAGAGCTTATAAAGCTTTAAAGCACTGCAACAGAGGTGTATTTGACATATTTACTACATTTTGGTATAAGACAATAGCAAAAAACTTGATTACTTCTAAATGGTTTATGCAAATCTATAGGCTTTGATACTAGTGTTAGCTATTATTCAGAAGTCTACCGACTCATTGCTCAAATCGGAGAACCAAACTGTGTCCCCTTAGCATTACCTTATTGGTTTTACCAGTAATGATGTCTCGGTTCGTTGTTTTCTGAGAACCATGAATATTTGTCTTCAAAAAGTCATGCTGTATGTTTGGAATTATAACCTAAGGCAATGTTCACAGTATATGTTAACACTCACTTCTTGAAAATAGTTGTTCAAGCCAGTTGGTAAAGAGAGGTGGTCATGTTAGTCAATCTGTCAAGAGTCTTGTGGAGGTATAGCGATAGGTCTATACATGCTTCAAAATTCTACCTATAATGCGGCAGTTTCTTTGTTTAAAAATAAAAGGTATCTACTGACTCAGATAAAGATATTTCACAGAAGCATTGTAATTCAAAAGACACAGGTTTGTTTGTTTTTATTGGGTGTAATGGCTTTATAGTATGGTTTAGTTGTTGCACAGGTTTTTTTGATCTACAAGATACTATGATGTATTTCCTCAACTCTGAATCATTTACAAACGTATACAACCAAATAGTGAGTATTTTCATCCCTAGAACTTTGTGTTAAGCAACATTAAGGGCATGTACTGTTATTCATATGATACACAGTTTTTTCTAACGGCTCCCCAAATTCTAATGTAATTAACAGAGTGCAAGTCACCATTACCTTCACTGGGAGTTGCATATTTTAAGAATTTGCATAAATCTAGTATGCATGTATAGAGAAAAAAACATTATGTCTACTTCATTATGGCTGATATTAATCACTGATGATAAACTTGTATCTTTTACAGGAGCAGTCCTTTTAAAATGAGCTATAGTGTCTTCATTTGTCATCATCTAGTCTTTAAAGTTCACAGGTATGCATATAATCTTTAGGAGGTGTAACAGAATAAGGGACTGGTATAAGTTGCTAGAAAATAAAACTGTTTTATCAATAGTTTTATTTAATTTGAGTAATTTTTTTACTAGATATTAAATAATTTAAGATTATTAAAGGAGATTTCGTGTTTCTCATGAAGGGGGGACACAAGTAATATGTTTGAAAATAATATACTGTATAATATACCTTAAAAATTTTGTAACTAAAAAAAAGCAAGATTTCTGAGACTACTATATGTACATATACATATATAAAAAGTTTGTATACACAAAAGTGCTTCCCCTACTAATACCAGTATTCTGCATTTTCAACAAATACCAGCTTACATAGTCTTGAAAAATAATATTAGAATTTATCAAATATGTGCCTTCTAAAATGGATATACAGGTGACTAATTGTTTCAGATTTTAAATTTTTATTAGAAAAAGGAAAGAAAAATATCTTTGCAGTGATGTTGTCTAGACACTTGAGGAAGGCTTCCAGAGACAATTTTCATGGGATACATATCGTTTAGAATCCTCAGTTTCCTAGGAAATCATTTTATTCTGTCAGCACAACCAGAGATCACACCAGATTATAGTCAATTAGAAGTATTCAGGCTAACTAAACTCTCAAGACACCAATGTATAAGACAGTTTATAAATATATTGCCTACTTGCTCATTTATATTGAGAAATAGGAGTGCCAAACTGAATACTTAATTTATGCTTTATCAGTGTGGTCTTTCCCATTGAGTAAACCAATAAGGGGAATAAAAAAATATCCAGCATACTGATTTCAATCACAATTTCAGGAATCAATGTAATTAGATAGATTAACAGCCAGTACCATCTAGTTATGCCACCCTGTGGAATCCATCTCAGTCACAAGGATATACCTTCCAGAGGGGTTTCTGATAATGATGGCATTTTCACTTTTTCTAGCACCAGAACTAAACCCACAACTCATTTCAAAATTGCTTTAAAAAGATCTTACTGATCTCCTAGCATTTGTGAACAAAGACATTTACAAGACAGAGTACCAAGAGGGTTAGCAAATGATTTGTTACCGTTCATTGATGCAATAGCATGGCAGATGTCAATGATGTCTCTTTCCTGATAAAGGAAATCTGGATTGAGTCTTAGACACTTTCTCAGAGTAGCAAATTGCCCAAGCAATCACCATTGATTGATTATAATTGTCATTTTACACACAACTTACCTGCCATGTATTCAAACATTCAAGACTTAATGCCATGAAATTCTCCCTGGTTTTGACATATTGTTTCTGTGATTTCAGACAAATCATTTACAGAATATTGATTAAGGTGGATTGTTTATACTGATAATTGATCTCTCCTTCTATATTTAATATTCTATAAGTTCATTTTCAATGAATGTCTTATCTTCAAATTTTGGGGGCAGTTTACTGTTGCTTTTTTATATACTAACTGTACTTAGTTTCATTTGCTATCACATATGTAGTTTTGTACTTATCCCCATGTTAATCTTATTAGAAATTTCTTTAAGGAACATTGCAGTTTAATGATAAGCACAGGAACAGTTGAATTCCACATAATAGGCTAGATTTGGGCATTATTTTTTAGGAAATATAAATCAATAGTACCTACCATAATAAAAGTCCAACAATTCTAAACTTTTTGATAAAATGATATATGGCTAAATAAACCTCTTCGATAGATGTCAAAGAGTGAAGTGACTAAGGCTGGCTTATTTTTTTCAACATTGATGATCATAAAATGGAAAATGAATCACATTAAAGGTATAAGAAATATCTTCTTCTTGGTAGGTGATTTTTCTGGGGGGCGAGCAGTGAGGGATAGGTGAGTTATTTGTTTGTAATGGTAAAATAAAAAAATATATACTCAGTTATTCAAGAAAGTCTAAAAATAGGCAAGTTATCTCAATCCAAATAAAGTTAGGTTTGATAACATTTATTTCATTATCTAAGGTTATATCTGACAAATCAGCTTTATCTTAAGAGTTTTAAATTTTTATCTCAATAAACTTTGATATTTCTTTGGAGAAAAGTGTTACTGGCTTCCTTGTCCCTGGAAGTGCCCAGTTGTTCTTATGTGATTACCTGTGTTATTCTTTGGACAGCAATTTGCAGAAGATGGAGAGCTGAGGTGGAGAAAACAGTAGCAAGACACAGTGGGAGAGGCTGCGACTAGGACCTAGACCTGGTTTATTTAGAGATTTATAAACTAGTCTGCCAGTTACTCCATAAAGATTTTATTTACTTAAATTTGCTACCAGTTAATAAAAATATCCCCAGTTCAGACAAAATGTTTTATATATATATTAAATATATTATATAGGCTATATTATCCTATTCATTTCTGTATGGAACAGATAATAATTATACTCATTCTACAGATGAGGAAACAGAGGCTTATAACTAGTAAGTAATGGAGCTAAGAGTCAAACCTTGGTATCCCTTACTTCACAGCCCAAGTTCTTACATTCTCTACTGTCTCCCATTGAATAATCCAGAATTAGAGAAATCTACTCCTTTTAGACAATTATTTTATTATGCCTGTGGATGAAGATGGTGGTAGGTTTTCTCTGAAGGGAGTAGAGAATACAGTTATATTTTTACTAGAAGAACTCTATAATGAGACAGATAATGTATAGTCTTGTGATGGTGTTGACCTGGGGAAAGAGAAAATGTTTTTCAGGTGACCCTGCAGTTTGGAGAATGAACACTTTCAATTGAGGGTATTATCCTTAGAGGAGGTAAATTGTTCAAGACCTGGGCATGAAATGGCTTATGACTAGAATAAAAAGCAGCCTGTAAACGACTTCATGAAAAAGGATCTGGATTTGAGTGGCCTTAGAAGAGTGACTCACAATAGTAGTAGTTAAGTTTTCTCTATATTATAATTCTCTTCTATTATCCATAAAAAGCTTTTCTTAGTTTTCAAGGCTAGGTTCTGCTGTGAAGGAATAAGAGAGGGGCTTACTTCATACTTGAGATAGATTAATGAAAACCATATCTTTTTCTCTGAAGTCAGAGTAGTGAGACAAGGAAAGGCCCTTTGCTTGACAAGGCAGCCAGCCACAGACTGGGAAAAGCAGGCAGCAGAAATAGGAGGCTAGGGACAGATCCTAAGGAATCTTACCTAGATAGAGAGACCAAACTTTGGGGGACATATGCTGAAGACATTGTTGAAGAATTAATGAAACAGCTGAGGTTACTTTGAGAAAGACTAACTTTTGATAATCATTCTGGTAAGGTATGAAGCCATTAAAAGGAAGTAGCATCTAATTTTTAAGGGACAGATTATTGAATCCTGGGCATTGCATTATGTCAAGAAGGTAATGTCATCAATGATAGAAGTGGTAATGAGATTTAGAGAATTCATGATGAAGTAAATGATCCCACAGCTCAAAGGAGGGAATAACAGCGTGAAAAAGCCTAGCTTTGAATCCAAAATAAATACATAGATTCTTTCTATTGAAATTACTAAATTTCACTTATCAATTTCATTTAGATACTGTATTCCCTTTCTTTCCTTCTATTTGTCATTTTTCCTCCTAATGTTTTCATGAGACTTTTTTTTTAACCTTTATCTTGAATTGATATAGCATAATTAACTGCCACAGAGAGAAAATATTTTCTCTGACAAAGAAGTCAAACTTCAAGGAACAAAGATGTTATTTTAACTCATTATCTAAACATAATAACATATAAACACAACAGGAAAACTCTCCTCCTAAAAACACTTTTACATTTAGGTGATGGTAATTTCATATTGCTCTGCTTTAGGTCCATGTTTTTTTTTCCTATATATTCGAACATTGAACAATTATATGGCCTATATTCATTTTTAAATGCATGAAAAAAGAGAAGTTAATACATAATAATTCTAAAATTCAACAAAGTTGAAAACTCAACAAAGGTATTCAGTATTCAATTCAACAATAAAAATCACCACTTTACAGTTTTTTCATTTACCCTGACTCTCAGAGAAATCAGAAAAGAGTGTATGCCTCTGCACATTCAGAATTAACTGAACTGCCATTGTCACTACTTCTGAGTGCAAACAGCTGATCATTGTTTACCATACAATCATGCTCAAGTACAATATGTTTCCCTCATTTTCTTCCCAATTTCCTTCTGCCTTCTTTATCCTTGGCATTTATCAAAAACATTTCTTCTGAGGGATAAGTGATTTCTTTATTTCATAAAGAGAAATGCATTTTTAGTTTTGGCATGTGCATAAGCCAAGTATTTTTCTCAATGCCTTATTGTCAGGACAAATGTTTTGCCTCTCATCCTATTGTTAAAGATTGGCCAGTGTGGGGCCTATTGACATTTCTTTGTGTAAAGACCCTCCCCTCAATAACACATGACAAATGGTCTTGATGCAATGTTTTGCTAGGGAAAACCAGAGTCAATTAAGAAACTAGTTTATTCTTCCCTTAAACACTATTTCACTGTTCCAGCAAATGATTGAAAAAAATGAAGCTCTTTTCTTCAATTTTGTGCCTTCAAAGCTCTAGTCAATATTAGATAATTTTTTACAAGGTGTATGATGACTAATAATAATAAACTATATATACAGTCTGGTATTTGGACAGATTCTAAAAAAGATAAATACAAATCTTTTATGGTTCTTTACCATTTTTTAACAAACTAGCCCCTTGGGTCCTTAGAGCAGATAATTTCCATGAAACTTCTTAATATTTTCTGTATCACAACGATTATACCCTGTAGAGAAGAAATTTAATTAATATTTATTAACCTATATAAAAAGTCTTAATTCAGTTTATCTCTTTTTTATATAACTTTAAATCTAGTGGGATACTTTTTTACTAATATAGCTCTGTTTAATGTCTGAGGGCATCTGCCTAAGCTAGGTGACAGCTAAGACTGTACTTTCTCCACTAGTGATCAAGAATTAAATATGAAGGACATACAGTACAATATAGATATGTATTATTGAATTGTAAACTGAAACCTGTGTAATTTTATCAATTAATGTCACCTCAATAAATCTAATTTAAAAATATAAAAAATACTTTCCCAAGAGCCAGCAAAATAGTTAGTATAATTTGAAAATTTTATAACATTAGCATAGAATTACTTCATATAAGACTGTGGAAAATGTGTGCGTGTGTGTGTGTGTGTGTGTGTGTATGCACAGGCGCATTTGTTTGGGGAGAGTGTGATATATGAAAAATCAATGAATTGATAATCATTATTACATAACAACTTATAAAAAACACACAGGACAAACAGAAATAAAAGTAGAAATGTCTTGGCATATTTGTTCTTAAAAGTCAGCCTAGTGTTTTGTGAATGAAAATGAAAATAAATGCCTACAATTTTTTTCCTCCCATATTATTTCCCTTGAGAATTTGCAACCTCTTCTAGGAGACTTCAAAACCAATGAGAAAAGGAATTAAGTTCTATTTAATATTTATTTTTAGCTAGGACTTGGCAAAACCAGATGCCAGAAGTAGTTCTACTGTTTTGAATACTAAATATTCAACAGATGGCTCTCCTTAGATTTCATCCAATCTGGAAATGTCCCAATAGGAAACAAAGGTGGTCTTCAGACTGTCCCTTTTCTATTAAAATATACTTACCACACACATGTGCTATGAATAGGAAGGTAAGAATTAAAGCTCAGTCTATAAGACTATGAGTTTAAGGACTGTACCAATGTTCATTATACAAATAAATATCTCCCCAAACAACAGTTTGCATATCTGTTTGTAAGTGAATTATCAAGGGAATAAAAGATAAAAAAAAAAAAAAAAAAAAAACCTCAAAGATCTGCTTGAATTCTTACTTCTAATGATTTCTGGGTGACAACTCTCATCTATACAGTGCCTTTACAGATTGAAAATTAACCCCCCCCCCTCCCCTGCCTGCACTACCACCAACTCCCAAATGTAGTTACTTGGTTAAACAATAAAACCATAGAGATCTGGCAATTTCCACAGGATGAGAATTCATCCACTATAAGACTACAGATGAATTACAATGAGGCTGAAAGAATAGTTATAAATTAGCTAACCCAAATACTAGATATTTTATATTCTGTAGAAGTGAACTGTGTGTTATCCATTTTCTTCTCATTATAAACATAAATACATTTGGGTGTGGTATCTTAGTGAGTTTAGTCAAAAGTAGTTCTGTTCAAATAGTCAAACTAACATCAATTAAAGGACAGCTTGTTTTATTGTTATTAGTAATAGTTCATCATCCTAGTTTATTATTTTAATCATACAAACTTGTCTAATGAAACAAAGTATGCAAATTTTGTATTTTCAGCCAATGTGGTACAGCAAAAGCAACACTAGACCAGAAGTCAGGGGTTCTAATTCTATTATTTTTTTTAATCCCATTCTTTCTGACCTTAGGCAAGTAACTGAACTTTTTTAAGTCTCAATTCTTTCGTGTGTAAAAAACATTCCCTCCTACTCAGAGAGCTGTTTTCAGGCTTACATGTTATATGTATAAAACACTTTACATATCAGGTATTAATAATCCTTCCAACTGGAGTAAATGTTCCTATTAATAAAGATTTTATTATCGTACATAGTTTATTTTTATTAATTAATTCAGGAAACATGTAATAAGCATTTACTGTGCCTGGCACTGTTCTAAGTTCTGGGGATTTAATAATGGATAAAATTAATATTTTTTTCTCCCCTCACAAAGCTTAGAATCCATAAAGAATATAATTCACATATGAAAAAGACAGAAAAACAGTCAATTACCAGGCAGTAAGAGTTTAGATGGTGAAGTATACACAGTAAGAACAGTACAATAGTTCTCGAAATCCAAGGAATGCTGAGGAGAAATTGATGACTAATCTGAGAATGGAAAGATGATTCTGATGGAGGGAGAACTGGGTTGGGGGAGTGTACCTCAGGCACAGAAAGCAGTCCATGTAAAGGCATAGAGTCAGAGCAAGAATGTATTCTTGAAGAACTAAAACCTCTGTGTGGCTGATTCTAAAGTATGTAGATAAAGGAATGGTGAATGACCAGATGTAAGTAGTAGACTATTTAAACAGAGCTCTGTAGCCACACTAAGGAGATTAGACTTTGTTTTAAGAGCAATGAATTTTTGAGTCTATAAGTGACGTGGTCAGATTTTTATTTTTAAAAGTCATTCTGAGAGCAATTATGGGTAATGAGTTAAGCAGGTAAGAGTGGAGATCAGGACACTTTAAAAGACTGTTGCTATAATTCCAGTAAGAAATGAAGGGATATCTACTAAAGAAAAATGTAGAAAAAGTAGCAATGAAAATTAACAAAATTGATAAATATAACAGATTTTTAGATGGTAGAATTAAAGAACTTGGTATTTATTAGCTTGTGCGTGGGGCCAGATATAAGAGAATGATAAGAATTAGTTGTGAGTAAAATGTACAAATGATTTCAATCGCCTGACTTAGACTTCCAGGTAGATGGTGTTGTCAATCACTGAGCTAAATAATACAAGAGGAAATATGGGTTTTGAAAAATAATGTATTCAGAATTCAACATCTTGCATTTAAGATGCTTATAACATCTCAACACGAATCACAGGATAGAAGTATGGACTGAAGATAAAGACTTGGAAATCATTAGCATACAGTGGAAATTGGTGGTGGGAGTTTGACTTTTAGTTCATTAAAAATATATAAAGCAGAAGAGAACATTGTGAAGGATGTCATCATAAATATTAACATGTAAAGAACGATGCGGAGGACAGAGACCACAAAGATGACTGAGAAGGAATAGTCTTGATATAGGTATATAATAGGAAATGTGCATTGTTATGAAATTCAAGATATAAGGAAGTATTCAACAGCATCAAATCCTAGGAAGACGTCAGGTAAAATCAGAACTGAGAGAGGTTCCTTGGAAAAAGGCAAGAGTGGAGTGGGTAGAGAAGACATACCGATGCGGGTTGACAGTTGAGTAGCAACTTAGTGAAGAGGAAGTAAATTTAGTAGTATAAGCATCTTCTCCAAAAGCCTGGCTGTGAAGGGAGAGAAAAGTAGTTTCAATGGCTGTAGGAACATTTGGAATTGAGGGAGGCATTTTATTGTTTTGCCTGTGTATGTGTGTAAAGATACGAATATCTGTAGCATTTGATGATTTGGAAAGTAAGGAGAATGAGAGGTCAAAAATTACTTGAGAGAATTCCCTGGAGAAGGCAAGAAAGGATCAAATCCATAGCACAGTAGAAGGATATAATTTAGAATAGAACACTTCCTCAATTGTAGCGGGGTGGGGAAGGAAAAATGAGTGCAGAAGCAGAAATCCTTGTAGATATGGTGTCAAGAACTTAAAGAAATTTAAATCTGTGGCTTTTATTTATCTGAAAATAGGAGCCAACGTTATCTGCTGAATTTATTGGTGGAAGAGGGAGCTAGTTTGCAAGAAGCAAAAAGATAAGGAAGTTTGAAATAGCTCCCAAGAAGAAAAACAGAGAGATTAACTGAGAAATATAGAAGGATTCCTGTGTGTTGAGAGCCTAGTTGAGATTGAAAGGGTGGAAAAATAAAGTCACAATGAAATTAATTTTTTTGTTTGTTTATTTGGCCTTCTCTGGTAGTTAAAGAATTCCTGGAGTAGTAGTGAAGAAGGTAAGCATTCGAACTGACATAGGGTTCAGGTATTGACAAGCAGCTGTGGCAGAGGAATCGTTAATATGTTTAAATGTTTCCAAAGAGAAATGGAGTTGAAAGTATTCCCAAGAGCCTACTTGAAGTGATGGACCAAGAAACCTAAAACACGAGGGGAGAGAAATGGTAACAGGGGGGGCTGTATAAGAACACTAATATATGTTGACCCTGGATTGACCTAGACATGACTGTCAAAGTCTCCTGTTCACTTATCAATTGCTTGACCTGGGCTGAGTGACTTGACTTCTTTAAATTCTCTGATTTGAAAAACGGGGCTAATAATTTCTATCCAATATGGTTGTTGGGAGGTTAAATAAGATAATATATGTAATTTACGAGAACGGTGGCCCTAGAGTTTTGCAACAGAGAGGCTGGGTATGAGTTATATGGTTTTCATATAATAAACACTCAACAAATAATAATCATCATTATTCCCATTGACAAATTTTATAATTAAGTGAAAGTGTTTAATAAAAACAACATAATTTCTTTAAATGCTTAGTTACGTAAAAATAAACTTCCCTCCTTTCAAAAATATATGCAATCATTCAAAGTAATTATGCTACCTCCTCAAAATAATGAACTTCCCTTGCTTGACTCAAACGTTATTTTAGAAGAATATTATGACTTTATCATTGTTGGGTTCTTTTAACATTTATTATTTTTTTAAATTACACAAATTGTGTAACATAATATACTGACTTTAGACAGTTGGGGGCAGTGAGGACATGAGACTGGTGAAATTAAAATTGCAATTTCTTAACTGAGAAAAAACACATCTTAACTCGGAAAAAGCACTAAAGCCGCATTCTCATCATTCTCTATGCCAGAGGGGATGAAGCAAGGGAAGAATTTCAGCTTGAGCTTGTTGTTACAGACTGAATTATAATCTTAACAATTACAAAAGCAATCCCATTTTAAGGAAGGAGACAGTTGGCATGTTTTCATTACATTTGTGAAAATGCAACTTCAGAAAGCAAACCCAGTTAGTCAGGACCACAGTATCTGGGTTAAAGGCCAGCATGCTATAATTGTTGGAGGTAACCCTCTTTTAAAATAGTTGTGTAGAAGAGAACTATTAGATTTCTCTTAGAATATAAGCAGAGTTCTCTCAACAACCATCTTCTAACAGTTGCAAAGGGACATGTTCCAGGCCCATGGAACCTTAAAACAAAGAAGACTTCTTTCACTTCCAGTGAATCACAGAGAGTAATCTTGCATGCTCAGCTTTAATCGACAATAGGTTTTGTGGTGCTAAAGGCTTATACAATTGAAAAGTCCTCTTTTCAAAAATAAATAAAAACACAAATATCACATTGGATACATGGCATTTAAAGGGGCTCAAGTAAGTGAGATCTATAGCTTAAAGCTTATTAGTATCAAAGTAAACCCCTCTCTGCCACCCTATCTTTTCCTTGTGAAGAACAGATGAACTGTATGAAAGAATTTTGGCAAGAAAAATTTGTCTATACAAATAGATGACAAACTCAGGAAAATGCACAGGTTTGGCCTTTGATATGTTATTTGCCTAGAAGAAATAATTTTTAACAAACATTTAAATAGCCCAGTTCTTAGGCAGGACTTGTGTAAAACTGCAAGTAACCCATATGGTATAATTTGAGGAGATCTAAGAATGTTACTATCTCTAGACATTCTCACTTCCTGGATTGACAGTGTATGAAATCTTACTATTAAAGGCTCAGTCCTAATCAGATATCATCTCTCTGATGATGTGATGAATCACTGGTACAAAACACTTTCTGTGAGATATTCTCAGCAAATTATGAACTTAAATCTATTCATGGCTATAGATCTAACTATCTGTTTATAAGAAATACAGAGGATAGAGGAACATGCTATGTTTCACACAGATGCAATCAACAAAATCTAGAATGGGGAATTAAAGGATAAATTATTCAGGTTCTTCAACAAATAACTTTTTTTAAAAAGGAAGAGAAGGAACTTTTATGTATCATGAGACAAGTGGAATATCAACATGTAGGCTTTGATAGAATCCTGATTCTGACAAACCAACGGCAAAAGAAATGAAACAATCAAGGACATTTGATCACTAACTTTGATAATATTAAGAAATTATTAAATTTTAGGTGACTAATGGTATTTTGGCAAAAAATAATATCTGCTGAAGGTAAATTCTGAAGTTATTGAGAGATGGAAAACAACTAGTAAATAAGAGTCGATTCTTGGTGTCTTTCCCTGAGTTACAAATTAACTATTGACCTTTCCACGCCCATTCTCTCCTCTTCTCATGAAGTATTGTATCTCCAGAAGGCTGACCTTTAAGATCAAACATCGACCTGACCCTCCCTTATCCTTTGTCTTCCATTTGGTCTCGGCCAATGAAGTGGCACTGGCTGGAGATGAGAGGGAAGAAGAAGAGACAAACCCAGTTAGGGTTTCCCCTGGCTTCCTTTCTACCAGGCTAAGGATTGGTAGTGGCTGCACTTCTCTACCAAAATCCAAAACTCCTGTTAGGCTGCATTTCTCTTCAGCTATGGCACTCACAGAGTTACAGGAACCACTTGCCTACTCAGGGCCAGTAGTAGTGGCAGCTCTCTTTCACCCTCCTATATTTCATCTTTTCATTAAAAGTTTTTTTTTTTTTAATTACCCAATTTATTGCTCCATCAGTTTCTTGCTGTGACTCAACAGTACATTCTCTTTCTATATGTCTATGGCATAACTGAGTTATTAGCTATGAGCTAAGGAATCTAAACTGTCAGAATACTGTAAAAGCACTAAAGATGGGACAGATACTAGAGAATAAACTACTGTAACCTTGTATTGTATTAAGGGTGGCATTATCCATTCTGATTTAGGAAATTCATTAGGTCACATCTGAAAGGTGTAATATTTGACCTTTTAATTAGACCTTATTAAAGGTTAACCATTTTCTGGCAGAAAGCCTATTGGAATTTTGGTGAACAAAAAATAGAATTTAATGAGAAATTCTATTAAATGGATGTGACTAGGGTACATGATTCATTAAGATTTACTTACCAAAGATGTCCATTTTTAGGGATTTTAAGTATCCTTCTTTCAATAGCTTTTTAATACTGGTCATCCTCTACCCAGAGGAAGATCTTGGAAGTGAGTTATCTTACTTTTTGCTTTCACAAAACTCTACTGTCCGATTATAGATATTTGACCTCTAATTACAAATTCAGTATGTTTAAAGCTCTGAGACTAATCATTACCTATTTCAGAAAATTTTAGGAACCTAAGTCAGAAAATGACTCAGCCTTAGGTTAGCCTCATATCAGTTCTAGAAGGGTAATTTCTATATCAATCATGTGACCCATTGCCATTTAATCTCCATACTTGCTATCTTTTTTCCTCTGGTTTTTATTTTTATTTATTTTTATTTTTTAACTTGCCATAGAGATGCTAAAGATTATGAAAGTCTATATCTCCCTGCCTCCCTTACAGCTAATTGTAGTCACATAACTAAGTTTAGTTAAATAGAATATAAGTAAAAGTAATATATATATATATATGTATGTATGTATATATATATATATATGTATATATATATGAAAGTAATTTAAACACACACACGCACACACACACACACGTGTGTGTGTGTGCGTGTGTGTGTGTGTGTACCATCCAAGAATGTCTTTAAAAGGAAAGAGCAGACTTTATTCATGATTTCCTCTTTCCTGCTGACTGAAAAATAGACAATACTGGTGAGAATTCCCACAGACACTTTGGATCATTAATGACTTTGAGAATGGAAGAAATAATTCTTGGTCTCTGACATCATGGAGAACTACGGTAACCCTCAATAGACTTCTAGTTTCCTTAACATGAGAGAAAATTCTATCTTGAGGCTACTATTATTTTGTTTTGCCATTGTTGTTTAATTGTAACTTAACCTATTAAAAAATATACCACCTTAAAACCGATCTTACAATAATGGGATTGCTGTGCAATGCATTATAGTTTGCTTGCTGCTTTGATATCTTTTTCAAAGCTTCTTTATTGGACTTTAATATCCTAAAGTCAACATAGAGCTGATTATGTGTCGATTTGAAGCTCTGCATATTTGTTTGAATTCAGACTATTTCTGCTCTGGAAATCTTTTGTTAACTTTAGTATTTCTCTAAGACAGAATCTGTATTTTTGTTTTATTTATTTATTTATTTATTTAATCACCTGTCACTGTCTTTCTAATGTATAATTTGCAATCCCATTTGTATGTGAGTCTATTCAAGGGCATTCGTGCATTTTCTGGCCAAACGAAAGTAAAATTTCCATCTACTGGCCCTCCTTTTCTGATAAAAGTTATATTGAAATAAAAGAATATAGGGCAGTTTCAGAAAACTAGAACTGTCTAGTTAGGCTGAAGGATAGGCAGGATTTAGAAATAATGGTTAAAAATATTAAGATTGTAAGTGGGAGCCAGAACATTGATGGACTATTTAAATTATGCCAAGTTACATTTTTAAATATATATGTCATATATTAAATTTTAAACATACAAAATGTGTTGGTCATTTTTGTAAAAGACATTCTCGTGCATATACATATAATAATTATGTATATAAAGCTATTATTCAGAAAGTTTTTGAAAGAATATCTGAATTCTGTAATCCCATTGGGAGAATGTGTCTTCGAGGCAGGTGCGCATAACCCTATCATTTTAATACATTGCCATTTCAGTAGCTCCCAAGTATCTAACTGGTTTCAGTCACTGCTTCCAGGGAGCAGAAAAAGATTTCAATAGAAGATTTCAATAAAAGCTGAGAGAATTCTGAATGCAGTAGGAAAAAAAAGTCGGAGAAAGAACAGTGTTTTCCTTTGCTCGTAGATTTCTCTTATGTGATCTTCAGTTTCATAATCTGTACCAAGCTGACAGGTGCCAAAGAATAGGCTATCATTATAACTGTATTTTTATTTTCTCCCTTACCCTTAGTAAACTGTAAACTTCTCAAGGGCAAGAATTCAATATCTTTAAGATTATAACCTTGTTTGATCAATGCTCAAAAATATTTGTTAATTTAAATACAAGGGTCTGAAAATCATCTGCCTATACTCTTAGACAATCTTCAAATTGATGAATTTCTTGCATATCCATCACCTCTGTATTATTAATGAAAATATCTGCACTGATTATGCTATTTCATTATAGACCTCATATTAATACCTAAGAAAGTAAGTTGAGCATCCTTTTAATTATTTTGATTGTCAACTACCTTAGAAAATCACTTCATAGTTGATTATATAAAAACTGAAAGTACCAAAAATACTTGAAATTATAAATGGTGAAAATAATTAGTGAAGCCTTATCACGTCTGCATTAAGCATCTTATTCTAGGATTTATTGATATTATATGCCCTTAAAATGAATATGTAATTCCATAAAACTTGTAATTCAATGGACATTTTAGAAAAGAAATGTATTTCCTTTCCTCTCTGAGCTTTGATTTCTTCTCATGTGAAGGAGATATAAAGAGTTATAAGTGTTAATTGAGATAACATTTTTAAAATGCCCATCACAATGACCTATATACGGTAGTTTCAAAAAATAAATGTTATATGTTCTTATAGTTATTCTAACTTGGTCTACATATCCCACAGGATTATCATGAGAAGTAGATGAGATAATATATGTAAAAGCTCTTTGTAAGTTACAAATTATTAAATAGATATTAATAAGCATTTTTAGTAAAGTAACTATATTATTCCTTTTATTTTAATATCACCCATTTTGTCATTAAACTTTAATACTTTGTAGTGAATATTTCAAATCCCCTTTAAGGAAATGCTTTATTTTACAATGCTTAATGCTATAACAAATAGTCATATAAATCATGTGTTATGGGCTTAATTGGGATATGTTGAAGTCCTATCCCAAGTACCTTAGACTGTAATCTTTTTTGGAGAGAAGGACTTTAAAGATTAAGTTAAAATGAGGCTATTACAGTGGATGCTAATCCAAACTTGACTAGTACCCTTATATAAGGAAATTAGGACACATAAAGAGAAGTCACACTCATGTGCACAGACAGATAACCATACAAAGAGGCAGCAAGAGGGCAGCCATCTATCCACAAGCCAAGAAAAGAGGCCTCAGAAGTAACTAACCATGCCAGCACCTCGATCTTGGACTTGCAGCCTCCAAAACTGTAGGAAAACAAATTTCTGTTGTTTAAGTCCTCCAGATTGTAGGAAAACAAATTTCTATTGTTTAAGTCCCCCAGATTGTGGTACTTTGTTATGACAGCCCTAGCAAACTAATACACCATGTCTAAATGCAGAGAAAGCTGGGTCACTTAAAATTCTTAGATTTGCCTCTGATTTCTGGTAAGAAAAGGGGTGCTTATTTAAAAATAACTAATTCTCTTGTGCCCCCTTACCTCTAATTCCTCACATTTGGATTTAAAGTATAACTTTTATCCAATGCCTTTTAATGGGCTTCAGACTATGGGTTTCCTCACTATTAAAAATAATAGATAGGATGAGTCAAGTCTTTTAGACTGTTTACACAAGCCTCCATTATTGAATCCTTTGATTTTGAACCAGAGAATAAAGAGTTTGGCTGAATCACTGATCTGCATATCTGGTCATTTTATGAGAAGATTTTCACCAGAATACAGAAAAATTGACAAAATAAGGATATTTAAATGTGTTTTCCAAAAAGCTAGTTACACAATTCAAAGCACTTTTCTTTTTTCTGAGGCACTACCTTCCCTTTTATTTTTATTTTTGTTGTTTATAAAATTTGTCATTTCCTTGAAAGGAGTGGTAGTATTTCCATTTTAACATAATACTTAGCAAAAGTGAAAGTTTGCAACTTTCACTTTTTTTCAGATCAGACAGAATACATATATCTACATATAATATTACACACACACACACACACACACACACATACACACACACACACACACACACATATATTTGCCATTAAATTTAACAGTCCTTAAACTTGAACCAGCAGCCTGGATAGGCTTTCTATCTCAAGTAGCCATAGATTTAATGCATTCTCATTCAAACACATTTGCATCAGTAATTGATCTCATAAAGAGAGTATGAGCATCTTCATGGATTTTTAAATACTCTTAGTTTATTTTCTCTTTCCTTGAAATACATTTTTATGTATGTATTATAGTGAAGTTATAAATTACCAGACTTTTAAAATAATAAAAATCAAATAATTTTAAAGATGTTAAATGTGTACATATACAGGAACTCATTAATATAGTCTATTTTCAATTAATCTATTGTCAATAATATAGAGTTTATAATGATATTGTGTTTATATTGATTATCTAGTCTTTAAATGCATATATCAACTATACCAAGTATGCTATAATACATGAAAATTTTAATACCAATATTCTTAATATGTTTCATATAATCTAACTATTGGTTGCATTTATTTTTTACTTTTGTTCTTTTGTTCTGACTTACACAGATTTTTCCTCCATTGTAATTTTTTTCTAAAAAGATTTCTCTGAAAGGATAAAGTTATAAAATGATTAGATAAAACTAAAACTCATCAACTGCTAGGTTTTCCCAATAATTTTGAAGAAATATGTTGTCATATTTAACAAAAATATTTTTTTATATTTTACTATCTCCTATCAGTCTGATGTTTTGTTAGTTATTTTGATACTCAAAATGAACGCTTTCCCAATGGTTTTGACAGTAGGTATTATTTTGTCCTACTTGTCCTGAATTACTTCAAAATAAATGCATTGAAGAATACAGTACTAATAGAGTGAACACTATAGAGACACTTAGGACTAAAATTTCTTGATAATTTTTATTTTAAATTGAATATATGCATTCCTGATGCTAACACAATTAATAATAAAGTTTTTATAAATAGTTAATAATTTCATTATAGTAGCACAATTTTATGTGCTCACCAAAACAGCCTCCTTTTTTCTCCCTTTGGAAAACCTCTGTAGACCTAAAGATATTAGAGTCTTTGTTTAGCATCTAGGTAATATGATAAGCTATATGAGAATGTCATCTTCCATGTGTATATACCTTATAATTCATATATTTTATACATTCTTTCAGATTTTCAAGGTTATTAAAAATACTTGAATATCTGTGTTGTACCAAATTTGTACACTCACCAAATATTGACTACAAGTCCAAATTTCAAACAGCACCTCCTCACTAAATTATAACAGAAATTTACATGACATAGTAAATAAATTGATAAACATTTAAGAGATTTTATAAGCATGGGTCAGAAGAAGAAAGAGAAAAAGTAGGAGAAGGAGTAGGAACAGGGTGGGGAAGGGAAGAAGGAATGAAGGAAGGAAAGGAGGAAAAAAAAAGAAAGGAGGGAGGAAGGGATAGATAGATAGATCTGAAACTAAAATAGATGAGCTGCAGGGAGTATATCCGGATAGCAACTATACAGTTTAGCATGTGACTATATATTTTAATATTTAATGCATATCTAACACATATATTTTGTTTTGCACCACTATTAAATGTAGACTATATACCTAAAAGTGTTAACATATTTTAAAACAATAGTTACCTGAATAAAAAAATTTCTTAAAAATTCTGAGTTAAATAAAAAAATGAAAAATCACTTATATCAAATCACATAATTATAGATGAAACACAGAATCTGGGCATTCTCAAGCATTTGACTTTGTCATCTTATTTTGGATAACCATTGTGGTGATTTTCTCTGAGTTTTACCGATTCTGCTTCAACAATACATATGTTTCATGTCTAAAGAATAGATATATAAGTAATTCTTCAATACTGAATCCACTAATCTCTTAACCTTGTATTATATTAGATGATAACTATAGTTCTCTTGTTGAGTGACCACCAAATGAGGTCCTTCCTTAAAGCAAATGTGATCGATGCTAATCTGTGTTGTATAAATTGTCACCGAGGGAAGTGATCCTCTGAAGAAATGTTCTCTTGGTATACTAAGTTGGACCTTAGAGTTTATTTTCTTATGTAAACTGTGAGAAGTGTTGCCTAGTAGAGTCAGAATGAAATTATTACAGGTAAAATAAGATTTCATAGCCTCATCTAAAATCAAATCACCAAGTATAACACTGCTTTAGTGATATAATGTGGATGAACTCTAAGAAACAGCTGAGAAAATGTGAACAAAAGCCACCCATAAACACAATAAAATTCCTTTGGGGAAATTTGTAGTTTGTTTTCTACACTATTCAATGGGATCTCAACTAAACAGATGCTCAAGCATATTATCATAGATATCAAATAAAATTCAATTCCATAACCTCCATCCATTTCTTAAAAGTATACTATTTCTGAAAGACTTAAGATGGAGTTTGTTTTTTCCTTCTGGATTAGAAGGAAGACACGTCTGTCGGAGCACAGCTGGAAAATGTGCCTCTTGGTGTCCCTCCCCTTTCTGTCTGTTCAGGTTTACCAGTGGAAGCTGCAGTTAGCAGTATACACAGCTGTTGAGGCAGAGATAACTTTGCTCATAATAAATGAGTGAAGCTCTTCATCCCATGTAACAAGAAGAGCTGATTGTGCTGGAATCGGCAGAATCACCACAGCTATGTGGCGACAGTGCAACCCCTCACCATTCTTAAACAGCTTAGTGCCATGACCAGTACCGGTAGACAAAATCTTGAAAAAGGCCAAGAAGGCTCAAAGACTCTGTCCAACATTTCTACTAGAATAATAATTTCCTCATTTTTATTCTCCTTTTTTCTCCCACATTTAGCAGTATAAAGCAGCTGTTGTACACAATGAATAGTAATTTACTCTGTTTCCAAATAGAGATATGGACAGAATATGTGGAGAGAAGACCAGGAAGGAAGAACATTAAACCTAGTCTTAACTTTCTCTTACTTGCATAACATATTGCTTCACTGAACCATTGTAAATAATTTTTCCTCCTCCATTTGTTTACAAATATTTATAGCCATAATATGCCACTACATCCTAATTTGATGCCAAGCCAAAGCATTTCATTCTTTAATCTTTCCTTATAAATCAATGCTTCCAACATTTTCATCATTTTTGTGGCTTTTCTCGGAAGCTCTTTTAATTTATCTAAATCTTTTTTAGAGCTGAGGTGCCAAGAACTCAATCACAATCTCAATAACCATGTATGAAGGAGAAAAGGAAAAGGGAGGAAAAAACAACAACTTCAAACCAGTCTTATAAGTCATACTTCCAGCAATTGCAATTCTCGCAACAGGACCAATTCTTCCTACAGCACAAGGAGTATTCAAGCATTCTCTTACATAATGCAAATGCTGGATTGGAGAGATCCAAGCACCAATTCCTCTTACATAAGTGTCTTTTCTGCAGAAAGAGTAGAGAAACTTTTTAAATATGAATGCCCCAAAAGATATCTGGGTCAGATCTATTACTTCGCAAAGAATTCAAGAAAAAATAAGTCCATTCTAAAGTTTCCTTAGAAAGTAGTATTTTCTAATTCTTCTAGGATTATCCAGGATGAACCTGTTCCCCATGGTCTCTTAGTGAAGGCTAAAATAACAGCCAGATAGGGATTCCTTCCTCATTTTTATCTTTCAGCTGGTTACTTTTATCAGGAAGTTATATTGTAGTAAGTGTCCTATTTATCAGCCAATAAAATAGTCAGTGTAACATATTCATCTATAAAAATAATATGTAACATTTTTAAAGTAAATATTACTTAAATTTGCCTTCTGGTTTATTTTTCATTAATCAGTACAGATTAAATTCTCCAATTTTTTATTATTTTAATTTGCTTTTGCTCAAGTGAACATAGTATCAAATATTTATATATATATATATATATATATATATATATATATAATATGCACTTCAACCTATGTAACAGTATTTGTATCTAAGCAGATTTGAACTCTTTAATGATTATGTGTGATACTGTGTTTTACCAAAATTTAGACATAATGCAATCATTTCATTTTGACTATGGTCCACTAGTTATGTTTCTAACAGAATAAAAAAAAATCAAATTTGTGTGTAAAAGTAAGAACTAATGAACAGAAATCTTAATCTATATAGTTAGAACTGTTACAGATAAATGTGTTCATTGTCTATCTAATCACCTGTCATCAAATGAAAGACTGACAGTTGCGAATAAGAACTCAGTAGGAGTTTATTAGTTAATTATTGTTAACACACACGGAGGAATACAAATATAACCAAGCTATCTTAATTGTTCTTTACTTTATAGTAGTTAAAACACAATGAGATTAGTTCACCCATTAACTCTTATGAGTAATTTCACAGAAACTTGTGTTCTGTGTCTTTGCAATAACATGCATCCATTTTTGTTTCAGAGTGATAAAGCCCTAGATTTTTCAAAATCATTTAAATCTTTCCTAGGTATGTATATCTCTAAAAATTTCTGTCTTCAAGTCAGTAATATTGTATTCAGTATTACTCAATTTGCAACCCACTTAATCTGAATCATAAATCACCTGCTTTTGACTCCCATTTAATTTGGGTACACAGATGTCAATTACTGAAGCAATTATTTATATCCTACTTTTTTGACTGGAAGCCGTTAGTTACTACCCAATAACCTCCTAAAATATCTTCAATCTTATCAACATTCGTAAAGGGCACAAAAGTGTTTTAAGTTTCTCATTTTGGAAAAATAGACTTGGATTTTTGAATTAAGTTTAAGAAACCAAACCAAACCAAACAATAACCTTCATGAAATTCACCATTTTCCACTAAAGAATAAAAGACAGATATTAAATATGTGTTGTATGTATTAACATAAATGATTTCTGATCTGATAATTCCAATTCATTGCTGATAAGGTTGATTTTATTTGATGTTTCTCTTAGGCTGTACCATAAAAGACTAAGAAGTCAATTGAGGGTCCATGCAACCAAAATGATTATAAAGAACTAATGTGTAGTAAAATCTTTTTACTAGCCAGGAAACACCTTTAAATTAGTTACAATCAGTTTCTGTCTTCATATGAATTAGATTCTAGTACTATCAAACTTACTTTTTCTCAAGTAATCAAATTTCAGTTGTCTGGTTGTGAGTAACACCTTCCCAAAGAAAAACTACAGAATGATTTCCTTTCCAACTTGGGCCCCACAGAATGGCTCCTGCAAAGAAGAGTGATGAGAAGGACTATTCTGCCATCAACAAGGTAGTGACCAGAATATATACCACCAATATTCACAAGGGCAACCATGGAGTGGGTTTCAAGAAGCATGCCCCTTGGACACTCAAAGAGATCCAGAAATTTGTCATGAAGAAGATTGAACCTCAGATGTGTTCATTGACACTAGACTCAACAAAGGTCCCTGGGCCAAAAAAATAAGGAATGTTCCATAGTGTATCCAGGTGCAATTGTCCAGCAAATATAATGAGGGTGAAGATCCTTCAAACAAGCTCTATACATTGGTTACCTATGTACCTGTCACCACTTTTAAAAATTTACACTCAATTAATGTGGATAGGGACTAACTGCTGATTGTCAAATTAAGTTATAAAACTGCAAAAAATAACCCCAAAAACTACAGAATGATAGGCCATTAAGTACCAGGCTACTATGGGGAGTATTATAAAAATTATGCCACTCTTTTTCTTCCGCAGTTTGTTAAAATCAAAACAAATCTAATCTAAACAAAAGCATTAGTTGCAAGCATGTACATCTTGACTTCCTAATCCCCTTCCGAAATTCAGTTTTTTCTGCTTTAGTTAAATCCCTTCCTTGGCCAATGTTCCTTTTGGCATTTCTCCAAACTTGATTTCAGGTTACTCTAAATAAGATTGTTAATTACTAAGGCAATGTTCTTATTATCTAGGAAAGTAAAAAATATATCTTTGCAAAGACAAAATGTTTTTGATATATAAAATTTATAATTTCTCCTCTAAAAGTATCAATTTTCCTATGTTAGCCATACTTCTTAAAAATATATATATGCTGCATTAATCTGAAAATGAAATTAATAAATGATGCTATAGACAAAGAAACTTTAATAAGATATATTCACAAATTAAATATTTCTTTCATTTAGATTAGATAGCAATACATAGGAAAATAGAATTGAATAATCATATAGTGTAATGTAATTTAACCATTTTTGTGAGTGCATAGTTGAAAAACAGAGAGAGTTAAAAATCTGTGAATTAGATTGGTGCTGTTAATGCTAGACATGTGGGAAAAAAAATATGAAATACTTCAGGTAAATGACAATTTTATATCACTTTTATTTAGGATCTAAGATGTATAACTCCAGGTATTTTATCTCATTTTCATTAACTATCTATAATGACACCATCTAAATAACAACATTATATTTTATATTTATTCAGATTTTGTTCTTAATGCAAAAAAAATAAGCTCAGACTTAAATGAATTATAATTTTACTAGAAAATGAGTAATTAGAGTGGTCATAAAATAATATATAAATCTTTAAATAGTCATTTTCTTGCTTTCTACTTTTAATAAATTTAGGCTAAATTTATACTTCAAAACACTGGCAACTCCCACCATATATACACTTATATTATATTATTATATTATATTAATTTTATATAGCATTTATTACTTCCTTTCTAGATTATAAACATAATAAGTACCAAATGTAGAATATTTTTGATATTATAAAAATTATAAAAATGAATTTATAATAACATTATTCAGAGATAATTACTACAATACAATTCAGTGTTTTGTCAAGATATATACTAGATTAGATAGATGATAGATACCTAGATAGCTAGATAGTTAGATAACAGATTAGATAGATAGATAGATAGATAGATAGATGATAGACAGACAAATAGATAACAGATGATAGAGGGAGACAGAGAGAGAGAGAGAGGGAGAGGGAAAGAGAGACAAATCGAAAATATGCTGGGCATATAGTTTTGCATTATAGTTTTTTCTCAATAAATATTAGATTATGAAATATTTTTAATGGCAGTAAAAGTTCCCTGATAATTTTATTTTAAACAACTGTACATTTACTCATGTTATCAATTATTTGAATCCTCTCTTACTTTTGTATATATTTTGTAATCTTATGAACAAAAAATAGTGCTGTGATAAAGATCTTTGTACATAAATTTTTATTAACCTCCCTGAACATTTTCTTAAAGAGATTCTGGAGGTTGAAGTACATGATCAAAGGGTAAGACTGTTTTTTAAGATTTAGACCGTTTCTGAATTGCTTTCTAAAAATGTGGTTATCACCCTAACACTTCCTCTCTCAATAATGTTCAAGAACTCAGGGTCTTCAACCCCTCTGCTGTCCACTCTCCAAAAAAAGATTGTCGCAGGATGAATACAAAATAGTGCTCATTAGAATTTAATTTTGCCTTTCACTTAATTGTCAATAAGATATGTATTTTCTTCATAAATACAGTGGTAATTTGAAATTTTTAAAGGAATTTTAATGATTTGACTAGCTTTTAGATGAATCACTTAGATAGGCTGAATATTTTTCATAATGATATGTACAAATGTTATACGTTAAGAATGTTATCTCATTTAAATATATTTCAAACAACTAGCCACTTTATTTTTAATTGCTTTAAAATATTTTTGTGTAGACAAGCTTTTAGACATTTAGATATTCATATAAATAAATTTTTTTGTGATGTTTCTTTTACTGTTTCAATGATTAAAAGATTATTCTTCATTCCATTTTGTGTTCATATTTAAAACAATAACTTTTATTACTCTGACATTTATTCTGAAATATGAGATAACATAAGAGGATTACTTTTTTTTTATTTTTGTTTCCCAATTGTTAACCTTATTTTCTCAACATTATTCAAAGAATAATAAATTCAGTCATTCAATAATGCATTCAACAGTTATTTATTGAAATACCATGAACTTACAATTGTTGTAGGTGATGAGATCCAGTGGTAAAAAAAGCTTTGCTCTTAAAAAATTTACATTTCCAAGGAAGAAAATATAACAAGTAATTATATAGTATAATGGCATATGTTGGCAAATGCTTTGAAGAAGAAAAAAGCAGAGTAAAGAATAGAGGAAGCTGAACGTATGTGTATGGATGGGTGATATTTAAGATATGCCTCCATTATGAAAAGAGAGTTGATCAGTGATCTGTATTTGAATAAATATTTTGTAGATCTATTTGTTATTTGTAAGATTTTTGTATTTGGACATTTAGAAAGAAATTTATATAAAGTTACAATATTCATTATTAATTCTCCTCAAACTAATTTAAGGAGTGCACTATTCATCTAAATAGTTTTGTTTATATTGTATATTATTCAAACTGATTAAAATCATTGAAATGTTTACTATGTCCATCAATATTTTGTGAACTACTAATCTCAAATATACTACCACAACATTTTCTAAGTGTAGCAGTTACTCATTTCTGCTTTTCTCCTTTTGCTCTGTCAATCCTCGTTGTGTAAACAACCACTTAACGTAAATAATAACACAAATCATGCATTTGCTTTAAGTTTCCAAGATTTTCAAACCTCAAATAGTACATTTTTTTCTGCATTTCTGTTTTATTAAGCTGATTTTATACTATCTAAACATTTATAGATTTTTTTCTCCTGTTTTTCTAGTTATTATCTTCCTGAGTGTACATATTATATTTCCAATATTATAACAAATTCATCACAAGCTAGGAATATATCCTATATCTAGTAGATGGCACAAAAGTAATTTTAAAAATACTTCCTGACTTGAAAAAGTTCTTGAAAGACACCAGAATAAAGAAAGGGGTGAAAAAGAAATCACATAAAATAACAATAATTTTACAATTTGAAATAAACTTAGAAAGTAAGAGATACCTTTATTCTTCTCTCAAACAAAACTGTAAGCCAAAAGTCAGTGGCATGATGAGATAGTTTAATAGGAAGTTTAGTTTAAGAGATTTTATTATTAGAGTAACAATTTTGATCTTTTAAAAATTATTGAATACTAATCTTTCTAATTCATTGAAAAAATTATTAAATTTTAGAATAACTTTATAAAACCTACAGTCACTTCATAAAGTTTCAGAAACATGCCCAAGTTACTTATTGGAAGTATCAATCTCTCTTAGTTATCTAAATTAATGTACTGACTCTCTCCAGCCATGAATTGTATTCAGGACAAGATTTAATATATTTTCTTATAAAATATTAACATTATAGTAATTAATCATTTTAACCCCAGGCACATTTTTATATTCTGACTAGAACCAAGGGAAGCACAGAACTAGATAAATAGCTCAGGAATATACTGCAAAAAGTAGTTCTCTTGATGGTAATACTCCCTCATCCCAAAAACATGCTAATCAAAGAGTCTCATATAAATTTAAGATTTTCCATAGCCTCAATGGTTTTCCAACTGTAAAAATGATGGATTCTCATTTACATTGAAAGTTACCCCAAAATAATATATACAAAGACAATTTCTAGGTCTCTAACTAGATATTTTATATTACAGCATCATATAAATCACTATTTCACCTTTGTGGATAAACATATCTATTAGTATCATTTTTCATTTTGTGTCTAATAACATTTTAATTAGCTTGTGTTTTTTAAATTAAAGATTTATGATATATACTGCTATTTTTTATTATTCATTTTGAAACATAATATAGAGTCATAAAACATATATGCATGATTCATGGAGGCCTTGTGAATCTATATTTTTATAAGAAATAAAAAAATATTTACAAAATATTCTTAGATTTTATAAAGCATTCAGTAACCAGAAAAAGTAAACATGAAGAAAATGATGGACATTATATTAACTGTAATTAATTAAAGCCTTAAAAACATTGTCCTTTACTTAAACAAAACATTAGTTGAAATGCATTTAAGAAAAAGTGTATGAAAATATTTCTATTACTAGTGTGTAGAATAAATCTTCCTGAGCAAACTGTGATGTCTGAAAAGGTGAAGGAATAGATATATTTGAGTATATTAAAAAGCTTTACATTGCAAAAACATAGTCAAAAAACAAATGATAAAATATTTGCAACACAAATGATAAGCAAATGTTAATATCCCTGATTTATAAAGAGCTCCAATGAGTTGTAAGAAGAAAGCGAACAAACTTGGTAGTAAAAGGCCAAAGAAAAAAATTAGCAATAAACATAAGAGAAAATTTAAATTGTTAATCAACATATATGAAAAGATGTTCCTCTCATTTACAGTCAGAGAAATGCAAATTAAATCAACAATGATATAAATAAAACTGGCAAATTTAAAAAGATTTACTATATTCAGTGTTGGTGGAGAGATTGTGAAACAGTTACTCTCATGAACTGTTGGAAGTATGAATTGTTACATGCTTTGTTGAAAATCGATTTAACAATACATAAAATTAAGAATGATTATTGACTAACCACCCTCCTTTAGGAAATCTAGGCTATAGAAATTAACATATTACTTATAAAGAACACATATACAAAGGTGATTATTGTAGCTTGGTTTATATTTACAACAAATTAAGAAGTAAAATAAATTTGAATATGCAACAAGAGACAAATGTTTATATAAATTTTGTTATACCAGAGTTTTATGGAACATCATGTCATTATAAGAATTAGAGCTACATCTTTTGGCCTAAAGGAATACTCACAATATGTTTTTAAATGAGAAAAATAATTTGCATTTCAGAGTACTGCAAATTACCAGTATTATCCTGTTCTAAAAAATTCATACAACAAATCCTCATATGTGTGTATCTGTAATTTTGTATTTTTGTAAATGTGTATATATGTTTTACATATTTGTAAGCATGCAAGAACGATATGGGATATGGAATTACGTCCACTAGGTTGGCTATTGGCTTTGGTTATTTGGAGGGTTTGATGCAAAAGAGAATGGGTGAGGAAAGATTACAAATTCTTGTTTATATATATCAATACTAATTCATTTAAGAAATTTGGAAATAAATGGTGACACTTGTAAAATTAAGAATGGTAAAAGATAAAGTATATAAACCACAGAATAGCAGTTAAAAATATCTGTGATTATAGTTATATATCCAAGAAAAATGAAACTGTATATACACAAAAATAATTGTAAACAAGCATTCATGGCATCATAATTTATACAGCCAAAAAGTGGAAATGACCAAACCTCCATCAACTTGATGAATGAAAAAATAAAATATGGCATGTCAGTACAATGTAATACTATTCAGTATAATAAGAAGAAATGAAGTACTGATACATTCTATAACATAGGTGATCCTTGAAAATATTAATGCTAAGTGAAAGAAGTCAGTCTCAAAAACCACATAGTATGTCATCCCATTTATATAAATTCCCCAGAAAAAGCATGCATATAGAGACAGAAAGTAAACTAGTGTTTGGCTAGGGTTGAGTGATCTGGCAAGAGAACCATGGTATTTGCAATAAGGCAGAGGATTTTTTTTTTTAAGGGAAACAAGAATGTTTTAAGATTTAATTGTGGTGATGGTTGCACAACCTTGCTAATATACTAAAAAACATTTAAGTGTACACTTTAAATTGGTGAATAGTATGGTATATGAACGATCACTCAAAAAAGCTGAAAAAAATAAAACCTATAACAAATGTTTTGGAATATGTAAAATGTCTCCTAACAAATTAACTTTTAAATATCTTCTCACTCAACTAAATACCTTACCATCTGGCATTAGACAAGAATAACTTATTCCATATAGATAAAATTTCCTGTTGTTTGAAAATTTTCACTTAAATTGTCAATACTTTCTCTTAGATCTTAGATATTTTGGTTAGAAAAATTTCTAAACTTCCTTATAAATCTATTTGATTTTGTGCAGTGCCTAATAATGGCATATTTTTCTTGAAAGTTGTGGTCGATAATATGAACATCCCCTTTAATATTATTATATAATGTAGTTTAAATATAATATCAACTAAATAAGGGTTATAAGAATTTCTCTAAGAGATTTCATTAATTTTCTTTGATAATAAAGCTCATTAAATATGCATCTAAATAAGACTAACAAAATAAATTCCTTTTAAGAGAAGACTTGAGTTCCCATGAATAATGTACCTGACCTTAAATGCTTACATACTGTGAGATCAATTTTGACTATTCAGATGTCTTTTTCCTCAATTTTTGGTTTTTGTCTCTGTTCTATATGTTGGGTTGTCAGACAATAAAGCAAATGTAATATAATAACCCAATTTGCAATATGAGTAGGGCTGTCAATATATTCTGATATTTATATTAAGATTTTCATGTCTATTTTTGTTCCATGGGGGATTAAAATTACTGCATGAATATCTATTTTCAGACTATGATTTTTCAAACATATTTTTTTGGCAATGAATTCATCCATTAACATTTTCAAACTAAACATCAAAATGATTTCAAAATATATGACAGAACAATTTTTGGATGTTACACAAGAGCAAGTAAAAGTTGCAGGTGCAGGCAAAAAAACATAGACTGGATTTGCTTCTATGGTTTTATGCATATTTTCTCCTAAATTTGGTAAAAGTTATTAGAAATATGTGATTCTTTCTGTTCCAATCTTGTATTTGTAATGACATGTCTTCCAAAATTTATACCCATACTTATATATTATTATATGTCAGATGGATTAAATATAAAATCTATTGCTTGTCCAAATGTGTTCCCCACCCCCAGGCACAGTTATCTTCAGCTCAGTTTTCTTTTAACCTTACCTCACTAATTGTTTATCAATATCTCAAAGATTTTTTTTTCAGTGTTTTATAATGGTAAGAACTTGAATTTTGAAGTCAGATGAATTTTTTTGAGCTCTGGCTGAGCTGTTTACTGAGCATTTACTTGGTTGCTTGCTTAATCTTTTCAAATCTATTTCTTCACTTAAAAATGGAGAAAATGATACCTACTTTGCAATCCTTCAAAGGAACCGGCTAAATTAATCATCATTAATTTAAAAAGACCAACATAATGCCTCTTACAAAAAGAAAAAAAGAATCACTCAGTAATAATTACTTCTTTTTTTCTTAACTTCTTAGCCCACAATTTCCATCTTAATCAAACCCCTTACCACTTTACTTGATCTTTACTTTATGCTACATTCTACTGCCAGTTTTATCTTCCTAAAATACATTTCATGGCTTCACTTCTCAAAAATCTTCAATGCTAAGTTATGGGATTAATTTATCAAATAAACTTAAAATGCTTTATCTTTATCTTTAAGGTTTTTCTTAATCGGGTTTCATATTCCTTCTATCTCAGTAAAGCTGATATCTATTTAAAATAACTTGTTCTTCCTAAATCTTCCATTTTCCCGTCAGTCTTAAAAAAAACAAACAAACAGGAATATTAACTTCAATTTGTTTTTCTCTAATTCTATGATTATATACCTTTTATAATATTCTTTTCCATTAAACAATATAATATTTTACTTGTCCTAGTTCTCACACTATCCAGATCTCAATTTTTACCTACTTGATAAAACTTTTTCTATTCTAACTAGAAGCCATGTCTCCCTTTCTCTAACCTTTAAAATAATATTTTTAAAATTTGTAAGGTATTTATTGTTAAATAATTTGAAATATTTTCTATGATTTATCTTAATTTTTGTGTGTCTTAAGTGTGTTTCTCATCAAAAAACACAATACACATGCAAAAAGTGCTTTGCACTCAGTGGTTAGTCTATAACTATTTGGAAAACTTGCAGTGTTTTATCTAAACCAAAAATACCATTTATTCCAATGTCTCAATCTTAAAGCATGTTCATCAATTTTATGTTAATGGCATTTTAATTAGTTTTGGGGTTTTGATCATTCATTTTTTAAAAAGCTATGTTCATAGCACCAAGAGTGATTTAAAAAATAAATGTGCAACTGATGTTGGAGCTTACCTCTTAATAATGGGCCAAACATTTTATACATATTTATTCTTGTTTTCCTGGTAAGTGTCACTATTTCTATATGTACATGTCCGTAATGCCAATTTTACATAAAGATCAATATATACGGCAAAAAGAAAAAATAAAAACTGCAGCTATGTAACCCAACTATTATTTGTCAAACTCAGATAAGTTTATTCTCCTTTTCAACTAGTAACATATATACACACACACATACACACAAATTTCTCACAAGCAGAAATTTATTTTCTAGAATAATTTTTGTTTAATGCTAACTTTCAAAATCCTATCTTCTCTACCTTTATTTATTTATTTTCTCCTCTACAGGAAACATTAAAATTTGAGAAATACTTGAGGATTTCTTTAGGATCCTTGGTTTTGTGCAATTGCTCTTATAGCAGATTTTTGATTTGCCATGCCATACATATCATGCCATTCCAGCAAAACCAAATAATTAGTTCCAGAGCAAGATTTTCTTGAGCAGTCACTTTTCACGGAGAACTGACTTAGGCACTGTAGAAGGATGCAGAAATAAATATAAATGCATAGTCTTGAGGAGCTTTCAAACTCAGTTGAAGCGGGTGAAAAAACAAAGAAACACCATAAAATTTCCTGATGATTAATTATAATTCATTGAAAAAAATCAACATGTTACAGAGTAGAGTAACAATAATTGACAGAGTCTCTTCTACCAAACTTTAGTTAGGCTCCTCTGAACTGTCTTTTCAACTAGGCCCTAACTTTTGAGCTTCCACATTTACCTTTGCATTGTCCAATTTTAGCAAGAATACTGCTAAGTCATTTTAACCAGAATCCCCACCCTTGATATCGAATCATCCTCAATATCTGACCAAGTTCCTGATCCTCCTTCATCCCCTAGGTGGTGTTGGGTGGCCCTATCCTGCTTTCAGCAAGAACCCCATTAGATGCTTAGTCAAAATCCTTCCTTACCCCTGCTGTTTCCTCTTAGTAATTTTCTATACACTGACCCCTACTTTGAGCCTTGGCTATAAATCTCCACTTTCCCTTGCTATATTTGAATTTGAACACAATATCTGTCCTCTACTACAAGACCCCATGTAATAAGCCCCTTGGATAAAGTCTGCATTACTTTCCTTAAAAAGTGTCATAAATAATTTTACGAGTGTTGGCAGAACATAAAAAAACTGGAAAGATTAAAGAAAAGGCTAATATCTTTGGATTTAAAGAGGCAAATTTTGGAAATAATGAATTAACATGACTAAAAATTGTGGTTTTCTGTGGAGAGAAAAGAGAGATGGCAATTCAGAAGGAGATGGTCTATGAAAAAGCAGAGCATAGTAATATGGAAACTGAAATTTAGGAAGTAACACATTGATTTAGTTTAAGCAGAGGTTTCAGAAGACCAAAAAATAAAAGTTTAAAAAAGTGATACTGGATTAACTGGTGGTACAAATGGAATACTTGTCTAATAAGGTCCACATATTAACTCACCATTGTATGCAATTTGTGATTACTTAAGAAAACAATAAAATTCTATGTGGAAAGTGATTGGCACATATTACATCCTTCTTCTGAACACAGATTCATAAGAATGCCTATGCACAAGTCATTCTAATCAAGAATATGTGATCAGTTGATAATGACCATACCTGAGACAAAAGTTGCTATCTGTGGACTGCCCAGTGCTTAAAGGCAGCCTGGCATAAAGCCTCTATGTATGGTATTCCATAGATAGATAAATATAACATAATGGTGTTCCATATCTGTTAGTAAATAGTTAATTCCATAGTCCTTCAGATATTTGAATATGAGAAACACATCCAGAGGCTTACAAAGTATTGTAAAATAGAGGCTGATAATCACATGGACAAAAACAAAGTCTAGAAGACAGGGAAGAAAGTAGCATTGACGGAGAGAGGCAGAGGGACTGAGTTAAGAGGATCAAACATAGGAAGAGTTGCTGCTGGGCTGTGGGAAGGGCTCTAGTATCCAGACAACTCTAAGGTTCTGCTAAAGCTGGACTCTATTCTACTGAGGCTGAGAAAGTTTCCCTATATTTTCTTAGTTTAATGCAAAATCATAATGATCTTAAACCTCATAGTAAACTTAAAACCTGGAAAAAAAAGTCAAAAGTATAAACTTTATTTTATTTTTCTTAGAAATTAGCCATCTAGGAATATTTCATAGAATTTGTCACAGAATTGTCACTATATCACTCTCCCTTTCATTCCTTGTTCCTTCTGTTTTCTCCTTGATATTGTATTGACTACACTTGGAACTAGTACTCAGGTTTACCATTTACTTGCATCCCTTCCTCTCCAATGCAGAATATTTCCTATTTTTATGTTCTGCAGTACGGCCAAGAGGGCAAATTTCCCACATACTGCCATCAAATCACTGCTCTTGATTGCTGGGGTGGGTGCCACAGAACTTCCACACGGATCCCAGTAGCTCCATCCTACCTGATATATCCACTTAGAAACTCTCCAGTGAAGAAGAAAATATTGCAAAACAAATTGAAAGTCACCGAACAAATGCGGATGTTAAACCCAGTGGGATGGACCAGATGAACAGAACACTGCAGAGCTAATCAGGAAACTATACAACCTAGAAACACAAAGATAGCTGAGCCTCTAACGCTGGAGGAACTGTACAATGGATACTTCTGATGACTTCAGTTATTTCAAATTGGCCTTGCCAAGGTTTCCTAAAAGGGAACAAACACTGTTCTTGATGTGAGCAGACATGATTTAAACTCTCAGCTGTGTTATTAGCTGCTTGTGTAATCTTGGACAAAGCAACAGAACAGTCTATAGAGCCCTCATCGGAGATAATTCTGATCCACTTCACATGCATAAAGTACATGTAATTATATGTGTGACCAATTATATAACTTTATACTTTTTATTTCTAAGAGTTTTTACGCATGTTTTTAATAAACTGAATGTTAAAGATTAAAGATTTTAGCTATGTAGATGTAAATATCTATGGTGTCCCTGGTAGCTTCTGGATACAGACAAAATTAATTGAAAATGATCACATTTACCAAGATTAAGAATTAACGCTCAATGAAATACTTTTAGTTAAAATTGAAAAGGGATTTCTAAATAAGTGATGTGTGATGTCTTACCAATGATGTTAGCCAGCATACATTTTGCACATGAAAATACTTATTAGGTTAAAAATTCAAACACAATCAGAAATATTTTCAAGAATGGCTTATTATTTCTTATTATTTAAGAAATGTATACCGATAATTATACCGATAATTAAATGTATACCGATAATTAAAAAGCTAATTGTTCTCCCCAGTATGTTAGATAGTTCCAAAGAAAAGCAAGTGACCATTAATGACTCTTCCTTCCACCCTCCCTCTTCACTCACCATTAACAATGCTCTCACTTTCTCTTTCCAAATGGCCTGAGCAGACAAGGCATATATTTGCTCTCTGTTGAAGAAGGAAGGGATAACTTTTGTGTGACCACAATGAACAAATTATCTCTAAGGAGTTGTAAAGAGTCAATGATGATAGCAACTAAGGCAGTCGTTTACTCATCTTTTTAATGTCAATAATCCCAGCTATAACCATTAACATGCATAACAGAGGAAAAAACAATAAATGCACATTATCATTCAGAACAGTATAATAAAATAAGGAGACCCATACCATATCCATCGGATTTTTTTTTTTTTAATTTAAGAAGGTATATATTTCCTTTATAATCTTTTCAATTATTCTGATTTTACAGGAATTGATTATGGTGGACTCTATGAAAGGAAAAAATGCAACCATTGATTAATAATATGTAGTTAAGAGATAATCATCACCATTAGTTTCATAACAAAATGGCCACCATTTTTCAAAGATGTGAACATGGTAATCATTTCAGAAAAAAAAAATGGCAACAAAGGTGACAATTACAAGGTGAAGGAATCCTTAGAAAATGACAATATAAAATGTGAGCCTGGCGGAAAGGTACTGATTAGCTACAGTAGAATGAAAACACATAAAGGGAAAAACAGAAAAATGGAGAGAAAAGAAGTACCAACACTATCAATACTTGTTGAGTTTAGACTTTGACAATTTGTCAAATTAAAAAAAAAAAATCCATTTCTGCAACTATGACATACATATCATTCAGGAATTTTATATGAGCCATGAAATGACTCAACATAAAGAAGTGCTTGTGAGCATAAACTCACAAGGAAAATTGACTGGCTTCAAATCTTGCTGTAACATTTACTAGTGTAATCTTGGAAAGTGCCTTACTTTCCTCATCTGCAAAATGGAGGTATTAATACCTACATATGGTATATGGTAAACATTTAATAAGTGGCATCTCTAAATGATACAGGACATCATTTGCAAAATTCTTAATCTTTTTTAGGAAACCTAGTTAAGTCTCTTCTTTCCTCCTTTCTTCAGAGAAAGACCCTCTCCATCAAATATAGATAATTCCCTTGAAACTGGTGACTCGGGTCCTTCAGCTATTGATAAGGATCACTGAAACTCAGCATTCTCCTTGGCCCATTAAAAGGCAGGAATGGCTTTAGGCCCAGGGTTTTGTTTTTTTTTTTTTTTTTACAAAATATATTAACCAAGTCTGTTTTGCTTTGACCACTTGATGGACAAATTAATGATAGAAACATAACTAAATATATGATTCAAGTAACAAGTTTGTATCTTCTTTTCTTTGTCTAGGGACAGAGGTGGCACTTCAGCAGGAAACCCAATACCTCATCTTGACTAAGGCAGAGAGGGAAAGAGCTCTATGAAACCCCAGTAGGCAGAGACTGCAATCCTCCTCAGCAAGGAGCATGTACAGAAGAGACCTCCTGTCTCTCAACATCCATACTAATAAAAAGGGGGTTCATGCCACTTAGAAAAGGGTTAGCTAGGAAAGTTAGATAGGGGGTTTTAGGTCAGCCTGCAAAGACTCTGAGGTTATCTTATTCTAGAAAGGGTCTGCCCTACTCCACCTACAATTAAGTAAGACAGAAGGTGTTTTGGGGCTAAAAGTAACTCAAACAAGGAAATAAGGAAACAGATAATTGGGTACTAGTTTCAACCAGTCACCCCCAACTACGTAATGAAGAGCCCAATGACCTTTAACTCACCTGAGCCTCATTATACCATCATTATAATATGATGCGAACTCAGGTGCTCTGATGGTGTAGTTCCAGGGAGGGGCCTTTAAGTTAAGAAGGACATTAATGTTAGTGTCCCTTCTCAGTAAAAAGATCACTCTTCTTTGTTTCACTGAAGCACCCAAACCTTGCTAACAAAGTCAGTCTTTATTCAAGGATAAAGATGCATATGTCCGGAAGTTTAGTAATATCATTATAACAGACTGAATTCTGGGAACAAACATGCTCAGAAAGCAAATGATGAGTCACTGAGTCCTGTCAATCTTAGCTGTCAATCAAGAAAGCTCAGTCCTCTAAGAAAAGTAACCACTCACAGCAAATAGCAATAAAACCCCCAAAGGCTTTGTTACCAGGCCATTGAGTCACTCTTCTCTTGCTCAGTCCAGCTCGCACATCTAGAAATGTACTATCACTTCTAATATAGTTATTCTTTTCTGCTGTATTTTGGTGTCTTGCTCAATTTTTTTGTTTGAGACATCAAGAATCTGGACAACGAATGCACCAAAAGGGAAACCCCACTCTCTGGTAACATTAATACATAATGAACTAAAAATAACAACAGAAGTACTACTAGACTACATCCCCATGAAGTACTATTCTTCAAAGTCATCTTCAGAGGGCATGACTGTGTCATTCCTGATAGTATTTTTAGAATCCCTTTTTTGGAGCTTGTTACTGCACAACCTCAGGAAACATTAAGAATTTCTTTAACAGTCATTTCAAGATTTTGTAGGGCAAATTGGTTCTGCAGTCAGTTTACTTTCTTGAATTTATGAACAGATACTTTGAGACTAAGACAGAATGAAGTGGGTTGCTTTACATTGTTGTTTCCTCACCCCATTTGGTGGGGAAGATAAGAGATTGGAAGTAGAAGCCTAGGATGTTTTTACTCTATTGTGCATTTGTATCATTGTGGCTAATATACCATAATGGCTTGCTGTTTGAGTCTCTCAATTTTGTCTACTAGCACATCTTATGTTCACACAACCCCTTTTTACTACTCTCTCTTATATCCTTTGAATAAAGAAAAATATTCGAAGTTGCTCTAAATAGTACTGTTTAATAAATCAATCAAGGTATTCAAGTGAACTTTTGCAGCAGAAAACATTTCTTTGTTCAAAGGTCATCATGTAGGCATGATATTAATTAACATATTTATACTTTAAATATCGATGTGGCAGGGTAAACACATACTGTACTCTTATCTGGCATACTTTAGGCTCTCTGTAGAATGGATATGACAACTTTGAAAGGCATAGATTTCATTATCTTTCTGGAATGAGGATATATTTATATATGAACAGACCCCTTGTTGATTTCCAAACCAGTCTGTATTTAGAGCTGGCTCACAGTACAGCCTCCAATATCAGGGAAAATGATAATATGTGTATGGGAATGTCTTTTGGTTAGTAAGTAACATTTTTTAACATTTAACAAATCCACTCTGCTTGTTTTCCCTGTTCTCAATATCTGGTTATTGAGAGACCACAAACTAGAGAATAAGTGATAACAAACCCTATGTTTGTATTTTCTTTTCTCTCTCATCCTGAGAACTCGTCTCTAGATGATTTGAGGAGTCTGCTTTTGTTGTTGTTGTCATTGTTTTTTGTTACTTTTCTTCTCTTAGGTATTCCCAGAATTGAAATTATACTGGATATGGAGACACAAGAAGCAGTGGTACAAATGATTCCTTAGTTAGAATTTCTTCCCTAAATCTATTCTGAAATTAAATACTATTCATCATTCCCCATGCTACTAGTGGTTAATAAACTGAATCCTCAAATACTACCTTAGTGGCACTAAATCAACTGTTTCATACTCTGTTCCAGACCCTCCTAAAAATATATAGGTTTGTGATTTGACTCCTATCTTTGATGTTGTATCAGTAACAGAAAACTAAAAGTTATACAAACCAGTAGACAAATGAGTCTTACAAAAGGGATAGGGAACCCAATATATTAACAGTTTATTAGAAGATCTAGGATAACACATGAGAACGAAGACTATGGAAGTTGGAGGTAAGTAGACCTAACTTTCAAATATTTGTCTCCTGTAACTAAAAACAAAAAATCTTGTTGCCCACTATTTCTTTTCATTCACTAACAAACATCTGAAACCATTAATTTATAATTGCTATCATCATTGTTCACATATATTCAATATTTTAATCCCCTGAAAGCTGGTTTCTGACCAAATCAATCTTTTGGTTCTGCTCTCTCAAAGATCACTAATAGCCTCCTCATTGCCAAATGCAATGGCCTTTTCTCCAATTTCATTTACTAGGAGATGCTTTAGTGGCATCCATCCAATCTTTTGACCTTGCTTGACCAAGTCAGATTCTCTTTTTCTTAGGATATTAAAATGAGGAGTCTGAGATGACAGCATTAGCTAGGGAATTAAACTGAAAATACGAAAACTTAAAAGTTTGTGTGTAAGTTGTAATCTTCCATCAGTACAAAAAAGTAAACAAAGCTGATCCCAGGAAGAAGAAGAGAGTGATACAGGTGCATATAGAAAAATCCAGGTCAGGTAATGGGTAGCCTCAAAGAAAAAGAAAGACAGAGCAAAGCCACTTTGATTCTTAGCTCTCAACACCTAAGTATAACTCCTGATCCACACTGTTATGTAGTTAGGTAGCCATGAGCCACTGGGATGAAGGCCCAGCTCTGTAAACATAGAAATGACAACACTGAGGGCCAAACCCAAAGGCTGCTCCTAAGACCTCCTAGAAAAGACTTATTTTTAAAATAATACTCCTGCATCCTGGAGTACAAGGAAATAAATGAGCATAGCATAGCAACCAGTTTAGGTCAGCCACGAATACTTACACAGTAAGGAGTACTCTGACTTATTCTTCTCAACCTCATTATACATCATTATAATGTCATACATATGTCTGGAAGTTTGAGCATCTAATTATAACAAACTGAATTCTGGGAAAGTGCATGCACAGTTTACAATAGGTTATATAACAGCCAACTGTCAATCAAAATGACCTCACACATCAATCAGCTAGCACCACCCTTATAACCATCCATCACCACCTAGATATAAGACAGACCGCCCTACCTTTACGAGGCTACAACCCTTTCTGATGTAGCTTGTTCTCTCTTGAAACGTACTTCAATAAATCTTACTTTTCCTAAACTTCGCTGATCTGTAATTCTTTACTGCATTGACAGAAAGGATTGAGGCCCCCTAGTACCACCAGGGCAAAGATGGATTTGGATGGTCCCCAACAGTGACAATACTATGACCTAGTATGCCTCCTCTCAGTACAGTAAAACCTGCTGAATGGATTTCTGTTAGTTGCATCTATCCATGGTTCTCAACCAAGATATGGAAACAAAAGGTCACATTTTACCTTGTGTGTGAAGTCTTCCTAAATTATTTCCTGTTGATTCCTGTGTCTCAAAAGTTCCATTGCAAAGAGGCTTTGAGACACAAAACTCTGTACTAATGATACAGTGCTATGCATTGTTTATGTCTGTTAGTCACATTTTACCACCAGGATTATAAGCTCTTTTGATTGGCATCAAGTATTTAGTTTATTCTCTTTGTTTTTTTTTTTTTTGTCCCAATATACACAGCATGATACTAGCAAATAGTTGGTGTTTCATAATAGCTTTTAATTAATACTGTGTACATTTTGATCTATGAAATGGAAACATAAATGTTGACCCCTAAAATATAGAAGGTATCGTGCAAATAAATTTTTAGTGTCTCCTAACTAACATATAATGACTAGAGAAGTATCTAATAATACATTGTTTATGCTTCTTCAGGATGAGCTTAGTAATTTTTGTGACCTTAAATGACATATGGAAATATTTTCTTCAACCAGTAGATTCTATTTTTTGACAGACTGTAATGGGTCTTTAAAAGAACTGCTGTCTAGGAATGTGTTCAAACAATGAAATAAATGAAAAATAAAATGCTGTGTGAACAATTTCAAAGGACTTAACAACTTTCCTTTAGGGGGAAAAAAAAAGCCTTCAGAGTGCAAAGCAGCCCTACTCACCCCCTGCAGCTGTAGAAATGAGAAGGCTAATCTCTGTCCTACTTTTCAGTCCTCAGGCCTCAGGGTGAAAAAAGGGGGCATGGGGGAAGGAATTTCCCAGATTTCCCAGAGTGCTGTGAATAAAAACTAGCCACAGTTGAGTACTTCTAAATGCCTAAGGGTAGAGGATTCCAAAATAATTCTCTCAAATACAAACAACAATTTAAGAATTAAGTCAGAGTGACTTTAGAAAGATAATAAGAAAGAGGCCGTTTAACTATTTAGTAGTAAATTTCCTTGCTCCTACAGAAAAAATGTAGGCTGGTTCCTTCAATATGCTCATGGAATAGAGAAGTCACTCACAGAGTGAATGACTGGCCTTTCTGAGTTGTAAATAGCACTTTCTCTAGTGCACTCTCACCACAGCTCCTTTCCCCTTGAACTTTAGCATTTCAGGTAGTTGATCAACTAACTACTCTCAGCTTAAAACTGTCCCTAAGAGCAAATACGAGTGAAAAGTAAGAGACTTAACTCTTCCTATTGAAAATAGAAGAGACTTCTTACTCCTTCTCCTATAGCATTTTCTTTAGAAACTTGTATTTTAAGTTTTTTTTTTTTTTTTTTTCTGTCTCTTTGAAATGTAGGTAACACATTTGAAAAGCCCGATAAGCCTCTTGCCAGCTTTACTGTATTTTTCAAGGACTGGGGAATCAACTCTTTGAAATACAATCAAGGAAAGGAAGTAGCACCCATCTCCTAGTTTCTGTGGGTGAGTAGGAGCCTAACTTCAGTGGATGCCTAGCCCCAAAACCACCTTCTGTCATTAAGATAAATTTATTTTTCCCTTAGATAAAGCCAACCAGCTAACACAAATGATCACCCTAGTTACCAAGTGAATTAAGGAGGAACTATGTGTGACAAATGGTGTTAACAAGTCATTCTTCTTAAGAACTGGTTGTTGTTTATCTTGAGAACATGTATGAATGGTTATATAAAACGGAGAGATTTCTTTCTGTCTTCACAATCACTTAGCAGATCGCTTGTCATGCACATCATATTCTGGTTTAATGCTAATTCAGTAATAAAATTATCTTTTTTTCCTTCTACCTTTAGGATGTTAAAATAACTAAACAATGAGGCCATTAGACTGAGGTGGCTCTAATGCCTTTATAGCAAGTAAAACCTAAACCAGATTCAATGCACTGGAGTATGAGGAAATGAAACTTAACAGTCAGTCACAAACAGCCAACTAGACTTTCCCAAATAAAGCAACCACTTAAGCAATATATAGCCAATCAAATAATTTCCTTGCTTTGTTTCCCTATCTACTCTGTAAAAACCTCTACCCTAACTCCTTCTGGCAGAGTCTTCCTAGTTACTTTTAGTTTGCTGCTGCCTGATTCAAACGGATATATGTTCAAATAAACTCTTGAAAATTTTAATGTGCTTCAATTTATGTTTTAACAGTTCAGATTTTTTTCCGAATTAGGAAACACTTTTGTTTTTAATTACATTTCCCTAACACCAACTCTCAGCTTCTGGGATACTGATTTCTCCTGGATTTTCTCCTACCTCACCAACAGTTCCTTTCAGTCTCCTTGGATGAATTATTTTTCCTGCTTTAGAATGGACCAAATTTTTCAAGGTCTGCTCCCTTTCTATCTTTCTGAATCTCATCCTTGCATTTCTAGTTCTACCAACCTACACCCAGTCAGCCCTTTATACTTTACAATCTAACACATTACTACAGACAAAATGTTAGTTTTGATTCTATGCTTTTAAGGTGCTATTTTTTTCTGGTTGGACACATCTCCTTCTTTAATTTGATCTACTCTATTAAGCTTTTCCTGACCAGACTCTGCAAACAGTTAATTATTCTCTTCACTGCAAACTCTGCTCTGATTTCATGCTACCTAAGCAAACTTCTGATTGAACTGCATATAGTATAGATTTGCTGAATGAGAAAATGCACCACTCTGCTCCAGAATTCCTGCTCACGTGACAGCAATTTCTCACTATAAAATTGGGGAACATTGTTTTACCATAGTTTTTATAAATCTATTTCTGTATGTAAGTAAGTGTAAAACTGCTTCTAAGAAAACGAATGGTCCATTCAGAGTAATTCTGAATTTTTGAGGCTGTGAAGGCCTATGTTAATCTATGGGACTGTGTGGATGCCATCTGGTCAGACTTCCCTGGTTGTATGCGGACCTCATCTCACTTTGAACACCTGTTTAAATTGCATTTGTTCCAGTCACAGGTATACATATAAATATAACACACTAATGAAGACAAGTTATTTCTCTGGCCTCGGTTTTGTCTATTATAAAATGTCAGGTTTGGCCATATTTATCTCTAAAAGTCATTCCCACAGTAAAGAACATGAATCTTAATATGTTTTCCTAATTTGCAATGTCAATATTAGCAAATACTTGAAACCTCTGCATATATAAAATTAGTGTCAGACATTCAATTTTTTTCTTTGCGAGCTGCTGTGACTGTGAACCTCCTTCCACGTAAGCATCTCATCCCCTGATATAAGCAGCTAAAGGTCATTAAATATTTTTATTTATTTATTTATTTCCAACCAAAGTTTCTGACCTATTTACTTCATTAAAAAAATTAAAGTTTATTTATTTTTCATGAACATTCCCTCTCTTTTTCTTTCTTATTTTCATATGCATCACCCAAAAGGCTGGAAAATTTAACGAGGCTGCTTGTGCCATGTTTGTGAGCCAAAGCTTTGTACATCTGCAACTCAGTGATCTTAAGCTAAGTTCCTCTCAATCTCATCAAACCTTGAGAATATCAGTCTTTTAACCTTGAGATCTGCTGAGGAGAACATCAGACAGAAAGTGTGTCTAAGTGAGTGAATGAATGAATAAGTAAAGAAGTAAAAAAAAAAGATAAATAGATATTTTTAAAAGTAATTACTACACATATACATACATAGTTAGTTTAAGGTGAGGTTGAGGATAGGAAAAAGACATAATTAATTAGTAAAGTCAAAAATGAAGAAAAAGTGAAGCTTAGAAATGATTAACTTTTGTCATTTCATGAAACAAGTGATCCAAAATTAAAGCAATGGGAGCTTACAACCATAGTACACTATAATATAATGCAATATCTAATTTTTAATGACAACTCATGCTAATTCACATCAGAATGTTTATTATAATACACATTCATGCAAATAGACCTTTGAGTACTAGTCGAATTTCAGCAAAGGCATTGTCCACTTAACAAATATTTTCGAGTGGAAGATATAATAGTGAACAAAATAAATACAGAGCCTACCTCAAAAAGCCAGGGGACTTTCAAGACAAAATGTCCAGAGAGGCCTGGCTGAGCTGCACATGACACACAAGGCCTCTTGGCACATAAGAAGGGCCAGAGCAAAGTTCTGTGAGGCTGAAACAGAGGAAGAACAGCCATGCACAATGACTTGGCTCAGCCTATATTTCCACTGAAATTTGCTCTCTAGAGGTACACACATTTCTTGACAAAAACTTTTTGAGAAAAAAATATCTGATGAGTGAGATTTCTGAATTTAAATAGAAAGCACACAAGTCTGTTAGTGTCTGAATGAAATAAAGATCATATTTATAGAATTGAAAAGGCACAGGTGCGTGGGAATAATGTGAGTTTTTAGGTCTCGTTACTCTTATTTCTTCATCAGTCAAGAAAATTCTGGAGGGGAATATAAAATCAACCCAGTGCTTTCTACAAAGCCTTTGTGGCTAAAAGAGAACTTAGTCTTCCAAAGTCTTAAAAACTAAAGTATTTGTTTGATGAACTTTAAATTGCTGCTATCTAAATAGACCAGATAATAAAAAGAATTGCAACAAGAGATGCAAATAGCTAGCTGTGTCAAAATCTTTGTTCTCTAAGATTGATGGGCTTGAAGAAAAAAAGCAACTTTAGAGTTGCTTTAATTGCAGAATCTAAAGTATTCATTCCTTTACATCCTTGAGAATCTCTGTGTCACAGCAATGTAACTTACTTCTAAATAATACTGCTGTAAATTCCAGAATAGAATCTCTATTTGATTTTTTAGAATTTTCTTTATTTCTTAATTTTTTAAATTGTGATTCTGTGACTTTTTAAATTGAAATATAATCACATATTTGATGCATCACTATATTTGCCATTTAAAAATTAAAACATCATGGATACTAGCTATTTTTTTAGATTGAAAATGTATAGGGATGGGGGAGGTGAATTTATAATCAACAGAAGCAAATTTCTCGTGAAACTTAAACTTAAGACCCCTCATTTGTGAAACTTAAACTTAAGACCCCTCTATTCCAAGGCCCTAACTCTAGCTTTTGATTTATGTTATACAGTAGTCTCCCCTTATCTATAGTTTCACTTTCTGAAGTTTCAATTACTCACGGTCAATAGCAGTCCAAAAGCATTAAATGGAAAATTCCAGATATGTTTAAAAGAAACAGAGAGAGAACACATTCACATAACTTTTATTACAGTATATTGTTATAACTATTCTATTTCATTATTAGTAATTATTATTAATCTCTTAATACACCTAATTTATAAGTTGAACTTTATCATAGGTTTGTATAAGGAAAACATAATATAAAATCTAAATGTGATATTGTTAATTAATTAACATTCTACTTCTCTATGATCCTCAACCACTTGTTTATCTTTCAGTAGTGAGATTATCCTGTGATTTATGCCTGAGTAAGAAATGAGTAAATGTGCTTGCAACCTGACTAATCACACTGATTTACTAAGGACTGAAGATTTTCTAGAGAAATGACACATCGTGTGCTAAAACCAGGCCAGTTGGTCACCAGAATTTCAGGTTGGACAGTGCTTTAAGAAAATGTAGGAGGAAAAATAAATCTGTTTAATCATGTTCTCCATAGACAAAATTGCTTTTTTAAAAAATTAATAATACATGTTTTTTATTTTTCAGTTATAGTTGGCATATATGAGTTTCCGGTAATCACTGTATAACTCACAAAGTGATCACTCCAATAAATCTCGTGCCTCTCTGACACTGTTCATAGTTATTACAATACTGTTGGCCATATTCCTTATGCTAAACTTTCTGTCTCTACGACAATTTTGTAACTACCAATCTGTACTTCTTAAACACGTCTTCCTTTTTCACTGACTCCCCTGATCCCTCTCTCTTCTGGTAACTCTCAAAATGTTCTCTGTATTTATGAGTTGTTTCTGCTTTTTTGTTTGTTTATTTTTCACATATACATGCAATTATATGACATTTGTCTTCCTCTATCTGACTTACTCCACTCAGCAAACTATCCTCTAGATCCATCATAAAATATCTTTTTCCATCCCATTACTTTTAGTCCATGTTTGTCTTTTAATCTGATGTGAGTCTCTTGTAGGCAGCCTATGTATGGGTCTTATTTTCTTATATACTAGCCTGGTGGTATGAACTCTTTTAGCTTTTTCTTGTCTGGGAAACTCTTTATCTGTCCTTTGATTCTAAATGATAACTTTGCTGGATAAAGTAATCTTGGTTGTAGATCCTATGTTTTCGTCACTTTGAATATTTTGTGCCAAACCCTTCTGTCCTGTAAAGTTTCTGTTGAAAAATCAGCTGTTAGTCCTATGGGTGCTCACTTGTAAGTAACTAATTGCTTTTCTCTTTGGCATTTTGATGATGTTATGTCTTGGTGTAGGCCTTTTTGGATTCATCTTGTTTGGGACTCTCTGAACTTTCTGGTGTTGTATGTCTATCTCCCTCACCAAGTTAGAGAAGTTTTCTGTCATTATTTCTTCAAATAAGTTTTCAATTCTTTGCTCTTTCACTTCTTCAGGTTCCCTTAGGATGTGAATGTTCTTACACTTGACATTGTCCCAGAGGCTTCTTCAACTATTTTCTTCTTTTTTTTTGGAGGGGGGGGAGTCTTTTTCTTGTTGCTGTTCTAATTGGGTGTTCTCTGCTACCTCATCCTCTATGTCACTGATTCGATTCTCTGTCTCATCTACTTTGTTGATTCCCTCTAATGTACTCTTCATCTCAGATATTGTATTATTCATTTCTGACTGGTTCTCTATTATAATTTCCATCTTCATTTTTATGTTTTGTTTTGTTTTGTTTTTATTTCTTTGTTAAAGTTCTCACTGAGTTCATCTTCTTTTCCTCTAAGTTCCTTGAGCATCCTTAACACCAGTGTTTTGAACTCTGCATCTGGTAGATTACTTGTCTCCATTTTGGTGAATTATTTTTCTGGAGCTCTGTTCTGTTCTTTCATGTGGGACATGCTCTTTTGTCTCCCCATCTTGGCTGCCTCCTTATATCTGTTTTTATGTATTAAGTGGGGCTTCTAAGTCTCCCGGTCTTGGTAGAGTATCTTTACGTAGCAGGCGTGGCTTTATGGAGTGGCTTTAAGTAGTAGGGCCCAGTGACACAGTCCTGGGATGGGTATAACTGCAGGCCAAGTTCAGCTGCAGCCTGTGCACTTCCGAGGCCACCTGGTAAGAACCATCAAGCAATACACATATGGCTGCCACCCGTGTAGGGCTTATAAGTGCCTTGAGGGGCTAAGTCAGAAACCGAGGGCAGCTGCCACTGATACCAGGCTTGGGGCTTCTCAGCAAGACATACAGGGTACACTGAGTCCAGATGCTGCTTCCTTGGGTTTTGTGAGCCTTTGAGAGATTTTATGATAGTTCTCAGCAGGAGCTAAGACAGCTTGTTTGTATGGAATAAATCACTGGAAGCAGTTTGGGTGGGCCCACAAGTTTTGAGAGGCAGAGTCTCAAGGAATCCCCTGGGTGGAGCAACCTGTTTTAACCAGGTTGATGGTGCCTGCATCTGTAGATTGGGAGAGGGGAGGGCTCAACAAAGAAACAGTGGCTTCTGCCTGCACCTCTGTCTGGGAACAAGCCACCCCTTCAGACTTCGCCCTGAAGCCCGACAGCTCAGCACCTCCCTGTATGCCCCTGGCTCTCCTTGAGCAGCTGCTCCAGTGCTGGAGCTCAGAGCCAGTGAGTCCGTCAGCGGGTAAGGCTGGGCCCTTTAAAAGGAAGGTCTCCACTTCCCACATCCCTCCGTCTCAGCCGCAACCTGCACTGGTTTTTCACAGCTAAAAGTTGTGGGGGCTTCTCCTTCTGGCACTAGAACCCTCGGCTGGGAGCCCAGTGTGTAGCCAAGACCCCTTGCTCCTCAGGTGGGGGAGTGGGGACTCTGCAGCCAAGACAGCCCTCTCAATTTTCACATGATTGTGAGACCAGGCCGTTTAGCATCCCCATCTCTACTATCATTCTGAGGTGACCCATTATTTGAGGTGACCTAGTTGTAGGGCTTTTGTTCAGCCAGACTTCTGGTGACTCTGTGTACTAGTTGCTCTGTAGTTTTGTTATAATTTTGGTGTGGTCACTAGAGGAGGTGTATACTGCCTCTACCTTCTACACCATCTTAAATCTCTTCTACAAAACTGCTTTTTTATTTGCCTTTCTCTGATCCTCTTTTTTCCCTCCATAAAAATGAAAATACAAACTCTTACCTTCTTTCATCATGAAGATAATTAACATCAAAAGAAAAAGAGTTTATATGTAATAAAAGTATTATATATTTGTTAGTATATGAAATTATTTTTTCTAATTTCTTTCACGTCTGTTTGTTCATTTGAGCTTTTAAATAATCCATCGTGATAGAAACAATATATTTTATTTCCCTTTTCTTTTTAAGGCAGCTCAGCTACTGAGGTTTTGAATGACCAGTTGAAGGACAATAGTTCATTAAAATTTTGACCAGAATCAAAGCTTCTTGAATTAGAACATAACGTATTAAAAGGAAGCATCTGAAACAATCTTTGAAAATGTCCCATATTCCAAATGTTTACTGATCAGAAACCATCTTTGAAGTTAATGTCAGCTTTGCTAACAATCAGAAAGTACATCATATATAACTGGTTACTTGATTATAAACTGCAAAAATCGCAGACCAGAGAAGTTATTATGTTACTATGTCTGGTGTGGGATACAAAGAATACGCAATGTTTCCCTTCACATATTCTAATATGTGTGTTTTTCTATTTGTAGTTAGTGGTTCTGTTTAAAATCATAAAAGTTTATTTTGAGAATTTCATAACCACATAATTATTAAAATGTTTGGATTTACTCACATGGTTAAAATGTAAGTGACCAATTAGAACAATATATTATCATTGAATTATGCTCAAAACTATAACTAATAAAAAGTGTTTAAAAGAAACATTGCTGGCTACAAATGTAAAGTCATGTATCAATAAATTAAAACTATTTCTGATATGCTTAGATATTAATACATTTCAACATAAATCTCAGACATAAACAAGTGAAACTCCTAACAACATGAGCTTGATGTAGACTTTTAAAGACTGTTTTAAGCGATTTATACCAGTTTTGAAAAATACATTCCTAAAGTATAGTTATATCTCAAAGTGTAGTTGTATATCTATTTCTCCATAGTGTTCTGAACCAAATAAAAAAATATTGAGTTACGTGACAGCATGTATCTACATATATTTTTCTGTGTAATACATTTTAATTTCTGATTTTAGAGCAAGTACCAAATATGATATTAAATGTGCTGGAAAACTATAATTTTTAATGTTTTAGACTAAAGTAAATAACTTATTAGAAGAAAGTATTATTCTATATAAACATGATTCTTGGGAGAAACAATGAAAACCATAAAACAATTTAAAAATGTACATTATGATCTCAAAACAATAAATGTCATCAAATTATAAATTATGTACATATTAATAATTCATTTATTATTTATTATTGGGTGAGCAATGCCCTTTAGTAGACTTTTCTTGACAAAGCACAAGAGTTGAGAATGAGTTCACACACAGCAAGGCAGGCAGACCTGGGTCCTCATCTAATTCTACTAATTCTTGCTGGTAAGTGCTTTAACTTTCTTCAGCCTCGTTTTACTGATTTATACTATGTGGAAAAAATGCATTCATAGGAGGCTTGTTATGAGGAATATTTAAACTATACATATACATATATTTTCTGGCACATATGTACTTTATAAATAACAGTGATTATTAAACTATTATTATTTTTTCCATATACAGCTGAGAAAATTGAAGGTCAGTGAGTATAAAGGACTTTTACTTTAGAGCATACAGTTCTTAAGTAGTAGAGGTGTGTCTTGAACTCTGGTTATCAGATGTTGTATTCCATGCAATTTGTAGGAAACCATATTGCTTCAAAAATTTCCTCTGTGTACAATACAAACTTCATCTTTTCCATTGTTTCCTCTAGCTATATAATTCCACATCATTTTTTCTTGATTTTGAATCTTTATATGGTACATTGTTTGTAAGATAAAATTTAGTGTTAATTCTTTCTAGCTTTGTATGTTGTCACTACGGCAATAAAACTACAAAATTTCCTGAGGGAAAAATAACTGATATCTATATACAACTGTTCCTATGTACTCAACAAGTAACTTTATTATATTTCATTCTAGAAAAAAGTTTACTCTTTTGACAAATAAGTAAAGTCTACATGAATTCATTCGATGGGCCCTCTACCTCTTCAGGGATTTTTTCCCTCACCAGACAAGAAAGAATATCAGATAATGCTAGAAATCTTGTCATTGAAAATAATTCTAGAGGTCATGATCAACACATAAGAGAAATTTGCAGAAAAAGATATTACAATCAAATATATATAAGAAAAGTGTCAAAAATGATACAAAAGAAAGAAGGAGGTATCCATCTTAAAGAGGGCTACATATTTAAGATGGCATGAAGAAGGACCACAACAAAAGAAAGAGGACAAGGAAGAACAGAAAGAGGAATGGGACTGACACTGAGTTTTATTATACACAACCAAGTGAGAATGAGAAGATAAAGGACAAATAGAGATTGCAAAATGAGAAAAGAAGGTAAAAAAAATGGAATTAAGAAAGCCTACTTGCATAGTAGGAAGAGGGAGAATGGGGAATATTAAACAGTCCAATATCTGCTTCTTTGTTCTCAAAATAATTAGCCATTTCTCCATTACCTTAGAAGTACACTTGCTTCCATCTGTTTCGAAACCTTAAAATGCTTCATGTGATTGAATCAGATTCTCAAACACTTTAAATGCAATGGCAGACCAGGGTGTCCAGCTCTAGGGAAAATAAATGCCTTTCTTTTCCATGGGGCATGCCTAACACATTAATAGGTGTTAGAGCAGATTAATGAACTATGTAACATATAAAGAACTGCCCATCGAAGATGGATATTTAGTAAATGTTTCTTTACTTCCACAAAGAGTTTATAAAAAGTTCAGAAATCAAATATTTGATTTAAAAGAAAAACAATGCTATATACAATATATATAACTATCGAATTTGGAACGCAAAATTAGCAAGCTTTATGATATTAGAGGAAAGGAAAATCACCATAGGTCAGCTGATGTGGTCAAAGAAGGCATGCAGAAGGAAGTGGTTCTGGTCATCATCCAAGTCTCTTAGTGTGGTACCAAGAATATATAATTAAGCAGTGCCACCTAAAAGGCTGACCCGTGGCACAAGAATAGCATGTATCTCCATTTACTTCCTTTTTTTTTCCTTTCTGACTGTGTTCTGCCAGTTTGTATGCATAATTTTTTAGTAAAAATAATCTTGTTGACAGAAAAATCATATATAGAAAAATATTCAAGTCTAGAACACTTTTAAATGTCTATTTATGATGAAAAAATCTAATGAAACACTCATATTCTTATACTGTTTTTTTTTCTATTTTCTTAACAATTTAATGTTAAAATCCTTATTTGCCAACATATATGCTTCAGTCTCAAGCTACCAGAGGCAATTTTTAATCCAAATCCTCTCCCCAAAACACTCGACTTTATACTTATTGTTTAATTCTCTTCTTTTCATGACTACCATTTTTTTAAAAATTATTTTCTGCAACTTTTTTTTGCCATTTATGCAGGATAGATTGCCTTCTCTAGCCCTCCATATTTGTATATTTATATCTGGCTCTGACTGGAAATATAACAGTAAAAATTGTTTAGCCAATAATAAAATATATATTGTAGAGTTTATATTGGTGACACCAACAATGAACAAAACAAAATTGAAAGGAAAATAACATATCAGTTTTAAAATCCTTGCTGGCAAGGCAAATATGTTTCTCTCTGTGTTCCCAGTATACTTTTAGGTGCTTTCTTTCCCTGATTAATAGTAGTAGAACCTCAATAAAAATATGCCAAATCAACAAATAAACTACCAATGGCAAAACAATTGCTCATTTTTTTGTTTGTTTGTTTTACCTATTCAGTTAACCATTAATTCATTTATCCATTTATTCCAACAAGCACTATTGGGATAAAAAGATGGAATGGAACTCCATCCAGCCTTTGAAGCACTAAAAGCCTATTAGGGAAGATGACAGAAATATGTATAATTAAAATAGACATTGAAACCTTAGGGTGCTATTAGACAAGACTCAGAGCCATAAAATATATGGTAGTTATGGAGTGGGGAGAGCAAACAGAGTTTTACTCTGCTTAGCAAGAAAGGCAATAATACAGCCTAATTATATACTAGGTACTCACAAAATGCTTGAATTTTTACCAGTAATGTCTATATAATTTGGCAATGTTTATATATCAACATTAACCAATTAAGTAGACTCAAACTGTGAGTTTGGGTCATGACCATGTTTGTTACCAGACTACCTGGCAACAAATGACTGGCCCACAGTTGTTGTATGTTGCTCTCTATGCCCTCAGGCAGATCAATTCACGAGTAGTCTGAGATCCATCTTCCTGAGCCCGGTGTCCAGCACAATCACCTGAGAGCTCTTTTTATGGAAACCTATGACAGCCAACATCCACTGATTGCTTACCTTTTGTCGATTTAATTTAAGTGATAAATTATGATGTCTGCTGAGTGGAAAGTTTCTTTTATTGTGAAGCAGACTTAATGCAATGGATCTCTGAATGACAGGTTAGAGATAGTAAATAAGCAATATTCAAATGCTGCATAACAAGTGAAGCTCTGGCTTTAGGACATATCTCTAATGTATGAAAATCAGTGCCCATCAAATCTCATTTGGTGGTCAAAAGTTAACACAAACATGTGGTTTATCAATGTCTATCTTATATGAGTCTATCTACATGCAAGACTTTTTCATGATTTGTTTCTCATTCAACAAATAAAATTTTGTTTCCATGCACACGTTTTATAGCTCTGCTACAGGTAGCATCATTGCCTCTTTAAAAGGTATTAAAGACAGAGCTCCCAACTTCAAGGAGCTACTGGTATATTTGGAAGGACGGGAGAAAATTAAATCGCAAATTAAGTAGTATTGTTGCCACATCATTTCCACAAACCTGATTTAAATTTCCGCAAAACCAAAAATAAATGACTGGCTTATACTAGGATAAAAACACTAGAGAGAGAGAGAGAGAGAGAGAGAGAGAGAGAGAGAGAGAGAGAGAGAAGGAAGGAAGGAAGGAAGGAAGGAAGGAAGGAAGGAAGGAAGGAAGGAAGGAAGGAAGGAAGGAAGGAAGGAAGGAAAGAAGAGAAAGAAGAGAAAAAGAGAAAAGAAAGAAAAAATAAACAAAAGAAAAGACAGGCTCATTATCCTAACAGATCCTTTTTATTCACTACAAGTAGAAGTGCCATATTTCTGTCTCACCAAGGAGTACATTAACCCTCTGATACAATTCTATAAATGATACAGTTCTTTCTAGCCTACAAAGTATGTTTACTCTGTAATGTTGCTGGAACAATACAGAAAAAGGAAATGACAGAGGAGAATGTAAAAAAAAGGAAAGAGAACAAACAAAAGAATAAAAAGTATGAATGTTTTCCTTTAAGAATAGCATTTTACATTTTTATAACATTATTCAGTTTACAAAATATTATGTACACGTTTTGTTTGGCCTGAAAAACTATATGTAATAGGGAATTTACACATGATAAGACTGTAACACAAAGAATTTTAAGTATGTGTCTATTAAGAATGATAGCTAATTTAAAAAATCATTCTCTTCTGTTCCATTCACAAAGAATTTCTAACCCTATGTATGAATAGTCTTCACCTTTTCATTCTTTTGGGTATTTGGCACCATTACTTAACTATTTCTGTATGTAACTTTTCCTGCTTGACTTGCTTTTTCTCCCTCAACACAAAATCATTCTCAAGATATTTCTCACGTTAAGAAAGAACAGTCATTCTCTCAATGTCTGTCTCTAGCCACCATGCTATGCTCCCTTCGGTAACTTTTTGAGATTCATCCCCAGCCACCATCCTCTATCTCCAACACATTCATCACCAACTTAGTTTCATCCTCCCCAATTATATAAGATCAACCTTGTAAAGTCCCAAAGATTCCCTAACTGCTAATTCAATTGAGCATTTTTATTTCTTATCCCATTCAATATCTCTGCTTCATTTAACACTGCCTTCCTCCTCCTTAAAGCTCTTCTTTATTTGCCATTCCAGACTCTGTAAACCACTCTCTTCACCTTTTTCTTCTGGACATTCCTCATCAGTCTCTTTCACAAACTCTCTTTTCTCTGCTGTCTTTAGACGAATGTTAGTTGATCACATTCAGAGGTAATATGCAGTCTTCCTGGATTTTCCCCTTCCCTTTCTCCACTGCAAACACCTGATCACCAAGGACTATCCATTCAACTAACTAATCACTTAAAATTCCAATTTGTTGTCTCTATTTCTACTGTCATTGCCTTAGCTCAGCTCCACACCCTTTAGCACTTGGACCACTATATAGTTAGCTAACCATTCTTCCTGCTTTTTCTCAATCATCTCTACCACCAGGAACACCACCACTCATTCATTCTCTATACAGATTCGAATAAAATTATTACTTCCTAACTTTACTTGACAATCAACATACAGTTCTTTAAAATAGCAAGTGCATTTTCTAAAGCATTATCCCTGCCTCCTTTTTGAGTCTCACCCATTGCTCATCTCCAACATAGATTCTTAGCTCTAGCCCAGACAAATGTCTTTCTCCTCATCGGGTCATGCTGCTCTATCATGTCTTTCATCATATGAAGACGTCATTCCTTCTACCTAGAAATATCCTCTCTGCTGTTGGTCTTCAAGGGCCTATGCCTAATTGTCATCAACATATCAAAGCCTTCCCAACACTTCCTAAACTGAATTTGAATTTGAGTCCTTGAGCTTCCTATATGTACCATTTTTAAACTATTATGTGATTGGTTGTTGGTTTATTTAGCTTCCTCACAAATTGTGATGAAAGCATTTATGACATATATCTTTTAAGAATTTTAAGTAAACTTCTTGTATTACCCCCAAATCGTAGGTTATCTGTTTTTGTAACAAAACATTTACCAAGACAACAATAATAATAATAATAATAAAAACCCTGCAGCTTAATTTCTGTACACATTAAAAATAATCCCTAAGTTTTGGAATCTGAAGCAATGATGTTTATAGCAATTTTTAATTAACCAGTGCTTTCTAAACAATATCTCAAAAAACATTTTTTATATATTTCTTCTCTGATGTATATACATGTATTATGTTTATGTCAAAATGATTAATAACAAGTGTATCTTGATGTAGCTTTATCAAGAGTACAATGTAATTAATTAAATTGCCTTTAGGTCAAGGAACTGTAATGTGTTCTTCATCTTCAAATTCTTAAATGAATTCCTAAATAAAATTTAAGTCATATCCTCATCTCATATTTTCCACTTCACTCTCTCCTGATGAATATAAACTATGATGCATTACTGCTAGAGTGTAATATTCTGTCACATCTATAAATTCCATAAAGTCTTAAGCTATGAAAAAGATGGTTACATGCTGTTTTTTAAAAATGTCTGAGAATTAATCATTTATTTCCCTTGCCTGACATGTCTTTTATGCTTTGCATGTTTTTCAAAGATAAGGGAGTAGTAACATTAAGCAATATTACTATCCTCCCTGGTGGAAAAAAATGAAACCATCAATCCTCAAACAAAGCTACACACTTGACTTTGAAGGTGCAATAGTTTTTCCAATTTCGGAGTCTTTTCCAAACACCTTTCTTGAATTATGAATTGCAAAATCACTTTGACAGTTATAGATTCTATTTTTAGAATCTGTGCCTTTTGTCACATAATTTTGCATAATTTTCTAAGCACTTGGAGCATGAAGACAATAAGAGGGAGATTTAAAGTGCTTAAATTGCTAGAGTATAAATGGCACATGAAGCAATCACATAAACTCAATCAACAGATTTACCTCCACAAAGAATCTAAAAAATTATTGATGTTTATGCATGATTCAACATCATTAACAGTACCTATACAGTCAATATTTAAACAAAAGAGAAACAATTAAGAACTTCAAACTTAGGTATAAGCTTTTCAATTGTTTTTAATACAACTAACATTTTCCTATGAAGAACAAATTTTGAAGCCTGGGTAATGGTCTACAGAAACTCATTGATCTCTTTATGTGGAAATTCTGTGCATGAGGTTTAATACAAGACAAGGCCAAGAGCAAGAAAAGAGCTGATCCAAGTTGTAAGAATTAAAAAATTCATATTTTCACACTGCTGAGAGGAATTCGAATTAGTATTTCATTTTGGAGAAATTTAGAAATAATTTTCAATAAACCTAATAAATTTTACCCAGTTAAGTCAGAAATTTGTCCTGAGGAAGTAATAAGAAACTCATATATAAATTAAGTAGTTCATTGCTGCATTCTTTAAAATAGCGAAACTATGAACACAATATAATTTTCTGAAATTATGACAGTATTTATTACATATGGTGCAAATGATTGACAATATGTTACCTGTTTAATTAATTGTGTTACAAATTTAGAATGACTCATTAAGTGATGGTTAAAATAGCAGTAACTATGGAAACGTGGAAAATTAAAAACCCGAGGAACATAATTTACCTGGGAAAGATTGGAACAAAGAGAAAATATGACATATTCTAGTCTTCATATCTTGGTACATGTCCGTTTTCTTTCCTACCATGCATCAGTCAAAGAGAATAGCTAGGAATAGCAATCAAATATTTCAGGTAATAATTGGGTTGTTTCCTCTTCATTTCTGTCTATTTTTGCACTTAGTGGATGCTGACAAAGCAGATGTGTTGGAAGGAATGAACCTTTCATCCTATGTTGAACATCATATGTATTCTTTTGAAATATTTTAAGTAATTTCTCCCTGAATACTAAGAAAATACATCTTGACTAAAGAGAATTATAATTATAAAGTTCATAAAGGTCTAAAAAACATAAAAATCATTTACAACCTCTCTCACTAGGGACAATCACACAATATTGGACATCTTGATTTTATTTTTTTGTTGTTACATGTGATGTAAGAAAACATAGGGACATAGATTATACTATATAGAGACTTTTAATTCTATTTTTTTAACATTATATTGTGAACACTTTCTCAAGTGACTTAAAATTACTATGTTATTTGGAATAGTCCATGCATTCACTTATCAGAACATTATGTAAGTTATTTTCAATTTCTTGTAACATTGCAATGAATAGGTCTTCAGATTAATTTTGATCCAAGTTACAATTCTATTAGGCATGATTTCTCCATTGCATTACAGGCTAAAACTTAGAAGTTATTTAAATGTTCATGATGCATTCATTTTTTCTGTCTTTCTAGAATGCAGCAATTTATATTCCTACTTATATATTCCAACTAAAGACTGTCCATTTCATTGCACTTTAACCCATAATCAGTATAATCTTTTACAAATTGTTTACTACTTCTGGTGCTTAAAATGGAATATTTTATTTTAAATCGTCTGATAATAATGCAGTTAATCATTTATTTTTATTACATATCTAACTTTTTATTCTGTAATCGTATATTTATATATGTTGCTTTTCTTTTTCAGCTGGAATTTTTTTTAGTTCTTTATAGATTACTATGCTATATCTAAATTTTATCCCCAAATAGTAGTTTTACCCTTGAAAATTGCTTTTTTTTTATGGTTTCTAGTTGGTATTTTGTTTTTTAGTGGATTTTCCTAAATTGCATATTCTTAGAGAAAGTTATAAAAATGCATTTATGTAATTGGATTTTAACTTGGGATATATATTCAAAGTAAGATTACATTTTCTATATGCTAATTAAAATTTCATTTTCATCATTAATCTGGTTCACCATTAATCAATTGCACAATAATTTAATATTACAGTGAAAACAAGGGTTTCTGTGAAAATGAGGGTCATTTGTGAATGCAATCAATAATATGTACTGAACAGCTACTATCAGAAAGTCCTCCTTCCAGGCCTTTTTAATACATAGGTAAACAAAATAGATAAAGATTCTTGTCTGCATGAGTTTTTGCTTAATTCTAGTATGGAGGGATAGACAAAAAACAACATGTGTGATAGGTAGAATAATGGTTCCTCAGAGATGTCCAGACCCTAATCCTCAGAACTTGTGAATATGTTATTTAATATGGCAAAGGCAAAGGGACTTTGCAGATATAATTAAGGTTAAGACAGGGAGTTTACCTTGATTTGTTGCCTGGTAGACATATCTAATTAGATAATCCCTTAGGAGAGAACTGTTTCTGGCAAGAAGTGAAAGAGAGATGAGGCAGAAGGGGAAGACAGAGATATTCCATTCTTCAGAAGAATTTGATGAGCAACTGCTGAATGTGAGATGTAGAAAACCATGTGCAAGAACTGGAGAAAGAACTCCAGGAGAAAAGGGTGGCTCCCATTTGATAGCCAACAAGATCAATGAGACCTCAGTTCCACCAGTACATGAAACTGGATCTGCCAAGGCATTGAATGAGCTAGGAACTTATTCTTGCCAGAGCCTCCTGACAAAAGCCCAGGTGACAAACACTTTGATTTTAGTCTTATGAAATCCAGAACATAAAAATCAGAATACCAGTCTGGACTTCTGATCTATAAAATGGTGAGATAATACATTTTTATTATTTCAAGGCACTGCTACATCTGTGATAATTTGTCCTGACAGCAATAGAAAATTAATATAAAATGCATACTCAATAACTAGTATATTAGATAATATATTTGAAGGTATTAAATGCTTTAGGCAAAATTAAAACTAATGTGAGGTCAGGGGGTTCAGGAATGCTTGTGTGAGTCTAGGCAGATGAAGTATTAACAGATGACCAGGTTGGGTCTCATCAAGAAGGTAAGTTTTGAGAAAAGGAGGTAAGGAGGTTGACCAAGTAGACATATGAGATAAGTCTTTCCAGGCAGAGAAACCTGATAGAATAAATACTCTAAAGCAGATCTGGAGTGTCTGAGGATCAGCCAGAGACCTTGTGTGACTGTAGTGAAGTGAGTTAGGGCTGTACAGGGTAGGCACAGGTGAGATCAGGAAGGTATGGGGACCCAGATCATATGTCATTTCAGCCCCTGGAACCTTTAGCTTTTACTCTGAGTGAAATAGGAAACCACTGAAAGGATTTGAGTGAATCAGTGATATGATCTAATTTAAATGCTCTAGACCAGTCTGGCTGCTGTATTGGGACAGGCTGTTAGGGCAGCAGAAATAGAAGCTAAGAAATTTGTTCAGAGGTTACTTCACTAAACTACACAAAAGATAATAGCTTAAACTAAAGTAATAAAAATGGAGATGAGATGGGATCCCATGCTGGAAATAATTTTATTTTTAAATTTAAATGTAACATTTAAGAGATTATTTTTCCAGGAAACCTTCATGACACTCCTAGACATTTGTACTTAATATCATAACACATCACACTATTACAGCACTTATCACACTTGTCTGAAATGACCTGTTTATTTTCTCTCCTAGACTTTAAGTTAGACCCTCAGAGAGAAAACTGTATATTTTCAGGTGAGCCTAATAAAAAGCTACATGCTGTCATGCCTATTTCTAATCTGTACTGTAGGTACAGTACAGTCTTCTAAAAAGAATTATTTTTTATGACATACCAGCAATCCTTCAGGCCACTTCTCTCAGAAGTTATATCATTTCAAACAACTTAGATGACACTTAGATGTAAAAATCAGGTTCGTATTAGTTGGATTTGTTTTTTAGTGGAAAGAAAACTCAGAAATAGCATAATCATCAGTAGAAAGACATTCCACATGTAATACTGCTTCTTGGATTTTAATTCACTATTTTTTCTCTCTTTGGATTGGAGCATTCTATAGAAAAAAAAAAAACCTAGAACAAACCAATGAAAAAAGTAGGCACTGGCAGAATGTTTACATATCACAGAAGAGTAAGGTGCAAAAAGAAACAAAACAAAACAAAACAAAACAAAACAAAACACTTTCAAATCCTGTGAAGTACCTGTAACAACTGATTTCTGCTCAATAATAAGCAACATAGTCATTATAGGCTATGAGTTTTATTCTGCTTAACAAGCTTTCTTTTTCTGTCCACATTTCAACAATAACAAAAGCCAATTGATATTTGTGGTCTTCAAATGGGAAGCTTGTCAGGATGTGAGCAAGGATCATTTTGCATTCTAATCAGTGGTTAGAAGACACACCTATATATTAATCTCTGGCACTAAGGGCTTGTACCATTTAGTACCCAGAGAAGCATAATTAATCTGGATTAAGCCTTTGCTTTTTATAGCTTATTTAAGAGAAAGATGAAATAATAAAAAAAAAAAAAGGAGAAAGAAAAAAATGATGAGAATTTCTCACTACTTTCTAGTCTTTGAAAATTTTACAAGTGAGAATGCTAATGGTCATTCAAGGAAATCGAGAGATCATTTATGTCCTTTTATTTCATTTTTTGTTGTACTAACTTGATACTGGAATTTACCAGTTTTCCTTTTGTTTTTATAATTTTGTGGTTCACTTCCTCACTCTTTTTAAAGTTTATCTTTGTAACAAACTTATAAGAAGTGATTTCAGACAACAAATAGCATACCGACTATAATCATTTGCAAAAAGGAGATACCTGATAAGCACATATATTTTTGAACATGTGAATAAATGCATGCATGGACAAAGAGGAGAGAAGATATTCCATTTTAAGGAACAAGAACTTTCAAAAGCATATTATTCTAAAAATAATTGCAGAGTGTCCGCATTCCTAACTTTTCTATTTATGAAAATCAACTAACTTACTGCCTTTACCAGAAGTTTTCTCAAAAGTAAAATTGATAGTATTTTATGCTAGACAAAATTGGTCTAATGGTGAATTTACTTATTTTTTCACTGAATCAATAAGTATTTATACAATGGCTACCATTCACCAAGCACTGTGACAGTCATTCTAAATAAAAAATGTTTAAGACACAGAACTTGCCTTTGAGGCTAGGATCTCACAGACTTTTCTAATCTAACTTTAGTTTATTGACTAGGCTTTCAACTCTGGGTAAAATTCATGTCTTTGAGGGTTTGAAAGTTCACCACTATACTGTATTTGGCAGAGCATCAACTACTCTATATAGGGATCCTTCATGTGTAGGGGGTCGATATGTTTCCTGTAGACAGATATATATCACAGTTTATGAGGAAAAAAAGGTGAATCTCTTCTGGGTGTGGGGATAATCAGAAAAGAAACATTTGTGAGCTGCAAAGAGAAATGTAAGATAATATTAATGATCTCCATATAATTATACTAAGAATACTGAAGAAGTCTTTTTTTTTCTCCCCTCCATATGGGGGAAGACTTAGTGGTTAGAGAAAGACAGGCAAAAAAATACTCCCAAGCCTTGAAAGTACAGTATAGATACACTGCTACTGGGAAAAAAGAAACTAGGACATGTATAAAAGTGGCTAGTGTGGTTGAGTTGGAACATTCTAAAATGTCCTAGAACTCTGGACAAAATCACATGGACAGAATTAAGGCCATTTACTTCTAAGTCCAGTAGGAAGATTGTGGCCAAACTTTGCATGCCCTAAAAATGATAAAGTACAAGTTTATTCAAATTTTTAATCCCTATCATTTAAATTTCATTACATCTCTGGGACCATAAGAGTTAGTGATGGGAAATAAGAAATGACAACTATAAACTGAAGAACTAATATAAGACCAGAAGATAGTAAAATAAAGCATATGGAAATGAAAAATGTTAACTGGCAGAAGGCTCATGAAGGAGCAGATAAGAAAAATGTCAGCAAGTAATCTATGTGGAAAGCAAGAAGATCACAGCCTTCTGCTCTATTGGTCTGTCAAATTCATGCATATTATAGGATGGATCATAAGGCATAAATTCTTATCTTTGAACCAGAGCCCTGACCATATTAGAGCCTTTGATAAAATCCAAAAGGCCTGGCAGGTTGCCTAAGGAGTGCTATATGCCAGCACTCTGTGTGTATTAACTCCTCCTCATAATGACACTAAGAAGTAGTACTCTTATTAGGGATATTAGCATTTACAGATTGGGAAACTGAAACTCAAAGCCAAATTAAGAAATTTACTTAAAGTCCTACAGCTAGTAGCCCAATGCAGTTTAGTTCTCATTTTGTTTGGTAGTATTTTCTGGAAGATAGAAGGAAAATGCAACCATCAAATTGCTCATGACTGTCTTCAGTTTGTCTGATATAAAGCGTCTGTCAATCTTTATGAGAAAGAATGATGAATAATGTGAGACAGGGAAAAGTATGAGACAGGAAGCTCTATAGAAAATTATTTAGAAGAAAAAACAAAATAGAAATGGAAATATTTCAAGATGCAAAAATACTTTTGAAACATTGTAGATTGCTGATAATGTATAAATTATGCAGTAAAACAATTTATGTTGACAGTGGATTTGCTGGGGGAGAGACAGGCTGGAATGAAAGTAGTTCTCTAGGTTCTTACCAACTTCAGATTCCTGAATTTCCCTGGGAAAGAGACCCCAAAGTTTTCAGATGCTACTGATGCGTACAAAAAAACCAAACCACACTTTGCCCATACAATTTCAAGGTGAGAATGGGGAAAAGGCCTTTTGACTTAAGACGTTTTGCATTCATCCTTAACCATAAATAAAGATTTTAATTCATTTGTTCTTTGAAAGATGAATATATTACAAATAAAGGAAACTGACGTCTCTCAGAGATTCATTAATGTGCTTTTGAAAACTATCAACATTTCATCAAAATTTCATTTGATATTCTTCAGAACCATTCTTGTTGTAGTCCAGAAAATTGTATAGTGTCAAAACCTTTTTATTCCAGGTGAATAATATCATCCCATCAGGCTGATTAAGCATTTGAACTATTTTTCAGTGTTTCAACCTGATATTAAACTGGCTTATCAATATTAAACATCTATAAGTTTTCATTAGATTGCAAAATATCTGACTGGAAGTAAACATAAACATCAAGGAAAGCACATTACTAAATTCCTGATATGTAGGCTAAAACCTGTGTCTGCTTAATTCCTGAGGTCGTGAAAATGTCCTTTAACCAAACTAAGCTCAGAAAATTATTATAAAGCCCTACTGTATTTTATGCATTGCATTAGGTGTTTGAGTTTCTGAAGATGAAAAATAACTCATTTCAACTTTTGAGGGGCAAAGCAGTGGGGACAATAGGAGTTACATGAAAAGGGGAAATTAAAAAATGTCTAAAGACTACATACTCAATGATTCTACGAGAGGAAGATAAAACATCTACAAAATAATTGGAGGGAGTCAAGGAAGACACAGACACAAGGTAACACAGATTGGCCAGACTGTTTGATGGTCTACTCATTACAAGCAATAGTCAATAAAAAAATAAATAAATATTGAGAAAGCAAAGAATCATCAATTTGTTGGGATTGACCTAAAACCAAAGTGACCTGTTCTATATGAAAAGATACAGAAGTTGCAAAAGGACATTAAGCAAACAAAAGAACAGAGTGGGGACTAAGTGAATCAGTTGTGGCAATGGCAAGTTTAGACATATATTAGAATTTGGGAAACTGAGAGAAATTAAACTTCAGTTATCTCATCAACATTATTAACAATGCACAGTGCCTGTGTCCCAGACTCTTTTAAGTTCCACGGAGAGAGTATTAGATGCAGCTTGTTAGGCTGTCTACTCAGAAGATAGCATTTATAAAATGAGAAGGAGCATTTCTTAAAGGCTAAAAGAGTGAAAATGATAAATTGCCCTACAAGAATTGAAAGAGTGAAATCCCAGTGGAATAAGGTAGTGTGAGAAGATGTTTCTGTAAAATGGAATTATATTCCTAGGGTACTATTCAGCTGCTTATCCTGAATTCAACTCCATAAGCTTCTTGAACACGGTAGTCAAAGTCACTGACCAGAAACAAACAGCATCTTATTATAACCCAAGATCCATCTCTTACGAGTTATGTGTCCTTAGCCATATAACATAAGCTTTCTAAGATTAAGTATCCTCAATATAGTATGAGAATAATCAAAGAATAATCTAAAAGAATAATAAAATGTATACTTCATAGGTTAGTTTTTAATAATTAAATTATATAATTTATTTAAAATCCCTAGTATATACCAACGTATTTAATAAATTTCAGCCACTAATGTCAAGAACATTATTTTTTAAATTACAAATCAGTGTCTAGAAAAAAATTCTTAATATATACAAAATAAGCACAAGAAAATGGAAATAAAGAAATAATCCAGATTAAACACTTGCTGATTCATTAATTAAATTAAAATCTAAAAAAATAGCGTTGACTTGCTAGAGCCCTACAAAAATGCTAATGCACATTGTACTTGTGGATATAAAATGTGCCGAAGTTGGGATTTTCAAAATTACTTTCTTTGATTCGTATTTCATTGTACATCACTATATTGAACGTTTGACCATTATTAAAAGTTATGTAATGTCCTGATTTAAATTCACACCATGTAACCAAGAACTCAACAAAAATTTAGATGCAACAAAACAGATATTGAAAAAGAGATAAAAGCAGGTTGAAAAAATAATTATTAATATTAATGTAATTGTCATTTTTACTAACATCGTAAGACTTCAGATTTAATTTTATGGCAAAAAATAAGAATTAATTTTTGTTCTAACAATCTTTGGTTAAAATGTAAATGTTTGTATATATTTACATACAAATTTGGTTATTTTAATTAGGATGATGTTTTGTCACTATTCTAACACAATGAAACCTATTTTGGAAAAATCTGATTTCATGAACCCAAATGTATGCAAGTACATGGCAATCTCCACACCAATAACTCTTATAGAATACATATGATTTTGGTCATTAACATACAATGAACACTGGATTAAACAATAAAGTTGTTTTCTGATTAACAAACTCAATGATCTATGTTTGCTTCATAGTCATAGACAGTAAACATCCTCATATATTCTATAATTTAACCAATTTAGTCATCCTACCTTGTTTAACATGTGTTTTATGTACATATTATATATAATTTAGATATCTCTGTATGTACATACACTCATACCCAGCATAGTAGAGTTAATTAAAATATTTTATTCTTCAGAATTTATTTTCAACATTTATTCCAATCCAGTTAAGACTTTTCTTTCATTGCAGGTGTGTGAATCCTGCTAACCCCAGAAGAATCATTGTATAAAATCCTGACATAATACAATCAAGGCATTTTATAAATTGAACTTCCTTCATAAATTGCAAAGTCCCAAAAGTGTTGTGCACAGATGAAGTAAGCAGTCACCACCATAGGTGAATTTGAGGGAAAATGAGAGGATTTCCAGGTTGAAAACCTCATTTAATCAAAGTATCTTCATGGTCAGTTTATCAGACTATATAAAATTTCACCAGTAGAGAGTAACCCTCCTGTAATTATAGAACCCAGTGTCCATCTGACTAAAAGTAAAACAAATAAACATGGTTTAAAAAAATATTCAAACATCGCTTATTAATATCTTACTGAAATTTACTTTCTTACAGTTGTGAGGCATTCTATTTAGTTGATATGAGAGGAATAGAATTGAGGTTTGAGAGAACAGGAAGGACATTAGATCTGAACTTCTGTCAAGGAAATCAGCTCATCGAGGAGGTTTACTTGTCCAATAAACATGCTTCTATGCTGTAAGCACTCTATGAATTCTGGTGACAAAAAAAAGTAGAAAAATATTCAGTTCCTGTCCTACAGAGAGATTATATATTTAAAAGGCATTATAAAGATATTAAAAGGAAATTAAAATTAATGCAGGATTCAGGCACATTACTAAATAATTTCAATTTATTTTTAAAAAGTGCAACTTTGAACAAGTCATTCACTTTATACAGGTACATAGGTGGTCCATCTGCCAGTTTTGGAATTGGTTTTTATGCTGAGACTCACATGTTATAAAAGACTTTTGGGATTGGTAAAGAGATTATCAATAAGGAAAAGAAGTAATATTGAATGCAAAGGCGTGGGGACATAAATACACTGGCTCCATATTATCAACATTGTTCACTTAAGAAAATAATTGAACAAAAAGGGGCTTTCTCTTTGTCCTATAAAGGATTCTGATATTAAAATACTAAATAAGAAGTCAAAGGCCATGCATGATTCAAAGCAAGTAAGATGGTTAATGTCCTTAAACATGTTTCCAGTAGTCATAAGAAAAATATGTAAAATATTTCTTTAAAGTAGCTGTCTTCTAAATACCACACCCGAGCACAGAAGAATAAATTCGATAACTTGAATTTAGTACTCTTTTATTCTGGTACTCACCAGTTATGATCTTTCCTTACACATTCCTTATATAGGTTGCTATTCATTTATATATGGTTAGTATAATTACAGCATCAAGTGAATTTATTTAATGAGATAATTTTTTTGAAATCATGTAAAGAAAATATACCATATCTCTCAATATACACAAGAAAGGTCATTCTATTATTCAGCAAAATAAAACTGAATATTCAAATTTATATTTTAAATTGATAGGTGTATAATTCAATAAGGGATAAAAAATATTTTTCCATAAGGACCATTTCTTTGTGGCACAGGAGTCTTTATATGGGATTAGGCATACTCACCAGAGGGACTGTGATGTCTTTAATGCAATACATGGACCATTCAAATATGAAGAAGGATAATCCAAAAATTATACAAAGGTAATAAGACAAGACTCCTAGTGTTAATAAAAGCTAATAATAAGGAACAATCCACATATGAAAAGGATGATAGACTCTGATTATAAAAAATATTACTAGGCATATTATAGAACTGTGAGGTCTGAATGGCAGGAAGAAGAACAAAACAGGTACTAAATATGTAATCAGATAATCCAAAAGTTGTTCATATATATATACATACAGATTTGTGTGCAATGTATATGGTAACAATATTTATAACCAATTAAAAACTACTTTCAGAATAATTATTTTAAATTGAAAGTCACATAAACAATTTGTTTGATAACTGACAAGAAATCAATTCACATGAATCTTTTCAGAAATAATTTTGTTAAAGTAATACGCCCATGTAACAAGATAAAGATGAATGATAAAGAGTTAAAGAGTTCAAACATAATAGAAAAGAAACAGACTAGGTCTAAGATAGCTCCTGGTAGTCTGTGTTATTTTAGCATGACAGTATCTGTTGTGATTCAAAAAAAAATTTTACATTTGGGAAAAATTATATAATGAATTAGTATGAAGGGTGATTTAAGTTTTTTAATTAACCTTAAGGATGGTAGAAATGAGAAAAAAGGAGGAGAGGAGATGGAAGGAGATAGGATGAGAGAGGAATCATATAAACCTATGTAGACATTTTCTTCTCGGTGCTGTAAAACACAGACACTAAAATTTAAAGCAGATGAAAAGGTAAACATCTGACCAGATGTGATCAACTGCATGCAAAACTCTGAATGTCATACTAAGAATTCTTTTTTCATTGCAATTTTTTTTCCATGAAGCCATAGGGATTATGGCTTTGAGAGTTGAAAAACACCCTAACTTTTAATATCGGTCACTAATTTTATAAAAACTTCCATTTTTCTTACATGTAAAAGCAATGTCTGTAAATAAATAAATAAATATATATGTATATATATTCTTAGAAGAAGAAATATGTACAGTGCATCTTTTCTGGACATCATTTTGATTATTGTTGTTTTACACGCACTTATGTGCAAGGAAAACATATCAATTAAAATAAAACTTAACTGAGAAATGTAGTTGTTAGGTAGCTAGTCAGACATGAGCAACAGGGGAACAAAGGAATAGAGGCTCAGCCTAGAGACCACCCTAAGAACACCTTATTGGTAATTAAAGAATCCCTCCTGCATCCCCAGAGACAAAGGACAGGAGAGACATAATCTATAGCTGGCTTAATCAGGCCACAAACGCCTGCACAGAAGGTACTACCCTAACCTGCTTGCAATCTCAGCCTCATTATATCATCATTATAACACTATATTTATGTGCAGGAAGTTCATGAATCTAATTATAACAGACTAAATTATGGGTAAGCACATGCGCACTAGGCAAAGAGTTATGTAGCAGACGTCAATCAAAATGACCTCATGTGCCAATCACCTAGGAATACCTTGGTAATCATCCATCATGGCCCAAATATAATTCAGATCTTCCCACTTCTAGGGGGTTACAGCTCTCTTCACTGAAACCCTGTCCTCCCTTGGAGCATGTTCTGTCTTTCTAAAATATATTTTTAATAAATCATTTCTAAATCTCACTGACCTGTGATTCTTTGCAGTTAGGAAGAGCAGAGGAAAAATGCTAATTACACTTCTGCATCTTTATCCCACCCTATGCTGCTGGGGCGACACCAAAGTTCAAATCACCCCTAAACAGTAACATAGTGAAGCAAATAGACTGCAGAGCTGAAAACAAGATAGGAGAAACTTCTCTGTTTTTCCCAGAGAGAACTTACATTATATCAAACTGTGACGTTATACCTGAACATTCAGTAACCCCTCATGTAACACCCATCTGCTGTGTCAGTTTGATATACTAGATCTGGAGAACTTTATTCTTGGAGTGTGTATTCTTGTGCATTTGTAATATTTACACTTTTGAATTCTGTTATTCAAAGAATATTAAAAGATTAAAATCCATGCCTCCTGAGGCATTTTAAATTAGGCTAGTCAGAGTCAGAAAACAAAATAAAATCACAAATTGTGGGGAAGAATTCTGCCTTCTTTGGATAACTTAATGAATAGTCAAACAAAACAAACAACTTTAAACACTATGATTCATATTGTCATAAAAAGATGGTCAGTAGCACATATTTCATTAACTTTCATTCCTTAATATGTGGCAAAGCTAAAGAATAAGAAAACAAAAGCACAACTGTGCAGCAAATTCTTTGAGTTCCTTTCTTTTTTCAGGACAAAAAGAGAACAAACGTATTGATATTTACATAAAATATTTATTTTATATAATGGTGTGTAAGTCGAGTTGTAAGTATCCCTTATATATCACTGAACTACTTGTAAACATCAAATATGGATTAATTAATGTTCATGAGGAAAAACACCAAATTTTAAGAGAAATCTCTCTCTGATGATATAAGACTATTTACATATTATTAACAGGCAAATCTTAATAGAATTAGGCAATTCTTCTACTTCAAAAAACAGATAATATTTCCTAAATGTCCTTAAGTTTTCAAATATTTGAATGTACATTTTGTTTTGTTTTTGCTTTGGTATTAAGTTGTTTGCTAATTATGTTCACTTTTAAATTCATTTTTCCAACTTAAAGAAATCATATACTTGACAATTCCGGAGGTGTGATTACTGTAATAAAGTATTCTATAACTTCTACATTATTTTTTAAAGCTGTAGTGTCACTAAACAGAATAGTCATCTCTTTATAAAACCTAGAAGTTGCCCTCCATATGTTATGGCACAGATATTCACCCTCTCTTCTGTTTACTAAACTGCCAGACCTGCATTTTCTGATTTTTATCTCTAAACTCATAAATTTTCTACTTTGCTTCTCAGCAAAGCATTCTCAGCACTTTTTAATAGCAATAAATTAAGTATTTGAGTTTATTTGTGAGCCAAATCTCTACAGATAAAAAGGAAATATGAGTACTGATATTGACCTTCCAATTACTTTTCTTCCTAGTGAAGCCCTGGTTTTCTTTTGGTTTTGATTAGCAAGGCAAATGTGGCAGACCTTCCTTGTCTCCCAGCCACCCACACTTTCCTCCTCCAGATTCCAATTAACAAAAGTAAAATGAGTTAACAAATCATTTCCCAAAGAATGCGAGAACTGCCAGGATATTTCTGAAGTTTATTTTAAGGACTTTGAAAAGCAAGGTTTAAGTGGCAAAGTAGCTTAAATTAAAGGCACATTTACGTTGAGTATAGTTTTGTTTCCTTCATTCAAAAACTAGGTCTGAAGTTTGTTTTAACTTTTTACATGATAATTTCTATGATATATATTTTTGTCATCCCTCTCTGTCTCTACTTTCATATTGTAAATATCCATTCAGCTGATTACAACACAAAATTAAAACACACATATATTCTTTTGGCTAAAATTTTACATGAAAAATAAGTTTGACCCCTTGTTTTCAAGTGCCATCAGCGTGAGAGCCACTAATGCATGACTCTTGTGTATGCTAGGTTATTTACAACGACTGAGTTAGAACTGACATGAAGAAAGAAACAAGAAGGTAGAAACAACACCAGCCCATTCAACACAAGTAACTATATTTTTATTCCCCCTATATTCTTGTGGTGTACTGATCATCCTTGTCATCCTTAGGCGACCCTATTATTACTTGTGAAAACCGTTGTTTTAGGCAGTAAATATAAAAATATTGATGTGCCAATCACCTAAGAATGCTTTTGGAATCACCCATCATGGCCCTAATATAACACAGACCTCCCAAATGCAACCAAAGCCTCCGCTGGGTGTTACCGTTCTCCATTTTACCTGGCTGTAACTCGTTACCCAGCCAGGATGCGTACCCTCATTTCCACGTGGTTAGCCAGCTTAGGCTTGACCCATCTTCTACCTCAAAATGTGTCTTTAATAAATAACACTTCTTGTAATTATCACTGAGTTCAAATTCATTTCTTCATCAATGATAAGAACCAAGACCTGTGTGTTACCAGAACACTTCAATCACCATGACAGTGACATTACCTTACATTGTCTTTATTTAGCGATGGCACAAAATTATTTTGAGAATAATAATCATGGATATGTATACTAATTTCGGATACGTCTACCATGATTCTCGAACACATGCAAAATTTCAGCAGTCTCTGATAATTGTTTCATTAACCATTTCTCAGTCTATGCTCTGTAAAATTTCAACATATTCTTGAATTAGCACATGCATTTGTTTTCTGCACTGATTAGATGAGATATTTAAATAGCAGAGAATGCTTTCTGCTTTGAATAACAAAAAGACGATTTCAGTTTTCTCAGTATGCTTACAATTCAAGCCTACAGCTTTATTCCATTTTCATGAAATAACAATGTAAATGGCACCATCAGCCCCACAACACTTCAATTTCCTGGTGTCCTGAATTCAGAGTTTCTAATTTCCCCTTGTGAGTAACTTTCCAAATGCTTCTTCAGTCCTGAGTTAGATTTTACAAAGCTTTAGGGAATATCTCCATTAAGACATCAGGCTACTTCATTCAAAACTGGCAATAGTCATATTGATTATTTTACAGGGTATATTTTTCAAAGTGATTTTAAATTATTTTAATATTCTTGTCTTCTCAATTTTCCTATGCATTTAGTTAGGGGAGTCACAGAGCAGTTTTTCTGAAAAAATTTCAGTCAGGTGGAATGTCACTTACCTTATTAATCAGTTCTTAGTGGTTCCAGAAAACATTCCTGACCAAGAGACCAAGTGGCCTGTTTCCCAGAAGGGCAATTCTGTTGGTTTTAGGTTTCCATGTCTAATACTATCAAAATGCATTTAAGGTAAAGCTTTTTTACTGTGGTTGTGACCACTTTATAATTATACAAATTAATATTTGTCCTCAAACACTTTTGATCTACAAGTTCCTTTGCTCTGTTTACACCCTGATCTTTGTCTTTTGAAAAGGCGATTACATCTATAAATACTGGCTTAGTACATGCCTTCTTCATGTGACCATGAGGGCAGCTACCTGAGGGCATAGAAAATAAGACATTCCTTTTCATCTCTGTATCCCAGTGTCTGGACCAGCTCTGTTTGCTTAACAAATACGGAAAAAAATGAGTGAATAAAATTACATTAATCCCTGGATCTTGACCTGCAAACAACCTTTATTTACAATAATAGTTAATCTTCAAAATTCTTATTTGCATTTACCTCGGTCATGTAACATAATAAAATAAGGGTGATGATTTTAAGCTAGAGCTTCTAAAATGTCTTTCTTCAAGTATCTATTATGTAGCTTATGATCTCTTAAAACAACCTAGCATTTATTAACAATGTTGAGATTGAGAGGGCAGTTTTCAAAGTATTCATATTAGAATTTTCTTTCTCTTCAAGTTCCTTATTCGAGACAGTATTTTTCTTTCACAAAGACACAGAGAGTATCAGGTAGGTTATAAGGTCTTTGTTCATATAAGTGAACATGGAACTATATTGGCAGACTGAAATCCTACGATTATTTTAGCATGTATTTTCAGCTAAATACACCATGGAGAAATAAATTCCTTCAGCCTGCGAAGGAGATAGAATAAGAGCTAGAAAGTACATATAAAATAACTTTAATAAACAGATTCTTTTTCCACAGACTTATAAATCTAATTTGGCAGATACATAGGAGACAATATAATATGAGACATTTCAACTATTGTACAGAATTTCAGCAGAGTTTTGACCTCATGTATATATGTGAGATTTCCTCAACCACAAACAGAAGTTAAAAACATCTGTTCTTAAATTCTGAAGGATAAATTGACTTTTATCTCGTGTTATCAATTTTTAATTTTATTTTCTTTCCACAAAACAATGAAGTAAAAATTCCCATGTGAATACCAATTATTCCACAAAATATTTTTTAAAAAGTCAGAGATAGACACGAGCAGCAACACTCATAGTCTGACCAAATTGTTCACAGTATTTAGACCTAATGGACATTCTCTTTCAATAGTTAATCATTTATGATCTACTTCATTGGATAAAAGAATTGATATAAATAATGAACTACCTACCTTCCTATCTCCTTAACTTTGTTCCTTGAAGTAGTAATTCCTCAGGAGGTTAATGAGAGTATTTGAAACAGCAGAGTTGAGTGAAATATGTAGTAGAAAGCTGCATTATTTAAATTTAAAAAGGTTTCTTCTCTGCAGGACTTTTCAGAGCCTTAGTTTACTGATGTGTATCATAAATGGACATTACAAAATGGAATGTAGACAAATCCTAATTTTCCAGTAACTAATTCTCTGCTTAGTTTTACCTTTATTTTTTACCATAAAGCTTAAAAAATTTACATAGTAAAATATAATGTATTTTTGTAAAAGTATATCATTACTACAAAAATCCTCAATTATGTAAAAAAAAAAAACAGCACTCTAGGCAATATTTGAAACATGATCAAATTTCTTTGAAAGATAATTAGTAGTAAAATCAGGAATTGAACTTACAACTGGTGTTATGCTTTTTCTGTCACAACAACAACAAAAATGTAATATTTAATGAGTTCTTTCTATGTGCTAGGCAATGGGATTTATATATTTATATAATATATATTTATCTATGTTATCTATATTATTAGATATAGATATATTCATATCTCACCACATACCCATATAATATGGTTACCATAACTCTATGTTTACTCAGGATCTTTGACTGAGAAGTTAAATATAAATGCCTTTCAAGTAATTTTTACCACTAAATTTAGAAAATTTTACATAACACATCCCCCACCTTAAACTATATGATTAAAACTTACATTGTATACCATGGCAGAGTGAGAGACGTCACCAGATCTCTCTCCTTGAAATCACAATCAGCTGAACATCTAAAGCTCAACAAAAAACACCAAACTGCACACCAGCATGTCTGAGCATAGGATCTGCACATAAGAGCTACCACAGGTCAGAACCCTGGGTGTTGCTCAGTGGACTGGGAGAAACAAAGAAGCCAGCTCTCACAGCTGGAGTTCCCTGAAGGAAGACGGGTAGGGGAGAAGGAGCAGTGACTTCCCTGAACAGCCCTACCTGGGAAAGCTGTGAGCTCCACGTGGCATGCAGGAGGGCCAAGTCATCAGGGCGGAAGGCAGAGAAGTGGGATGGCAGAAAAACAATAATTAATATTTACCCATTCCAGTTGCAAAACTGAGGCTATGCCACAGCCCCCAAGCCCCAAACCAGAGGACCCCTCCTCCTATACCCTCCAAGAACGATCACCACTGAGTCCCAGGGGAATCTGAGCAAATACTACTGAAACTGCTGCTAACACTGGCAGGAATTGAAACTGAGGATAGTAAGCATGATTAAATATCTATCGAGAAATAAAAAGACATTTTTAAGGCTTTATATACAGCAGGGATCCAAGATTCTTAGACACCACCTACTGGAAACCAAAAGAAAAGTGACTTCTTTGCAGCAGACTAAAGAGAGACCTTTATATGATAAATCTTCTTTCTGGAAAAATAGCAGAATGCATTTCCATTAATGCCCAGGCAGAGAAATAGTCCATTAAACACCATGAACAACCAAGGTGACAAGGCATCTCAGAAAGTAAGAGAAAAATCTCCAGAAAATAAGCTTACAAATATAGAAATATGCAACTTAAATGACAAAGAATTCAAGATGATACTTCTTAAAAAACTCACTGAGTTCTGAAATGAGTCATATCAACAATTTCAGGAACTGAAAAAAAACAACTAGATGAGCAGAGCAAGGAGATCAAAACCCTTAAAAAGAACCAAATAGAACTTCTGAAGATAAAAAACATACTGCAAGAGCAAAAAAATAAACTAGAAAGCTTAGGAAATAGAGACAACCAAGTGGAGGAAAGGATCAGTGATACTGAAGACAGAAATCTAGAAATAAATCAGAAGGAAGAAGAGAGAAAACAAAAAATGAAAAATAATGAAAGAGAAATATAAGAACTAACTGATATCATCAGGAGAGGAAACATAAGAATAAGGGGCATTATCAAAAACAAGAAAAAGGAGCAGGGACTAGAAAGCATTTTCAGACAAATAGTTGAAGAGAATTTCCCCAAATCTAAGGAATGAGCTGGAGTTTGAAATTCAAGAAGTCAACAGAACACCCAATTATCTCTACCCCAAAAGGCCTTCACCAAGACACATTGTATTAAAATTATCCAAAATCCACAACAAAGACAAAATTCTCAGGGCAGACAGGGAACAGACACGGTAACTTATAAAGGAAAACTCATTAGATTATCCTCAGACATCTCAGCACAGACCTTACAAGCTAGAAAAAAAAATGGAATCAAATATTTAAACTATTAAGTTTAAGGAACTACCAGCCTAGAATAATGTATCCAGCTAAGTTCTCCTTTAGATATAAAGGAGAAATAAAGACCTTTTGAGACACACAAAAATTGAGGGAATTCTCTACTACAAGGCCTGTACTACAGGAAATACTGAAAGAGGTCAGCTCACCTAAAACAAAATGACAAAAAAATAAAAAATAAAAATACATAATTAGGAGTATAATGACTATCAGGCAAACAGAAGCAAAGGAGTGCAACCATCACTAGGAACAAGGCATTATAAGCTTAAACATTAAGAAGAGAATTGCTGTAGCAAGATACTAATGAATGTTCAGGATATATAGGGATAACAGTGACTGAAAAGGAAAGGATTCAAAGATCCAAATTTGCAAAGGAGAAAGGAGATAAGGCACATGCAGAAGAAAATGGACGACTGTATATATATATATATATATATATATATATATATATATATATATATATATATATATATACCCTTTACATATTTGTAATGGTAACCAAATGCCAAAGATCCAGAACTGAAATATATAACATAAAAAAAGAAGAACCAGAGGGAAAACCCACAAAAGCCAACTAAAATAAAGAAAACGGAAACACAAGAACAAGGAAACAATGGAAACACCGAGCTACCAGAAAGTGAAAGGTAAAATGGCTTTAAGAAGACCTCATATTTCAATAATCACCCTAAATGTAAATGGACTGAACTCACCAATAAAAAGGCACAGAGATGCAGAATGTATCAAAAAGCGAAACCCAACCATGTGCTGCCTCCAGGAGACACATCTCAACTCCAAAGACAAATATACACTCAAAATGAAAGGGTGGAAAATGACATTTTAAGCAAATGGCATTCAGAGAAAAGCAGGAGTAGCGGTACTAATATTAGATGAAATACACTTCAAAATAAAAAAGGTAAAGAAAGATACTAAAGACACTTCCTAATGCTAAAGGGAATCATGCGCCAAGAAGACATACACACTTATTAATAGCTATGCTCTCAATCAGGGAGCCCCAAAATATGTAAAGCAATTACTAACATAACTAAAGGGAGAAATAGACCAAAACACTATCATAGTAGGGGACCTAAATACCCACTGTCGGATATGGACAGATCAGCCAAACAGAAAATCAATAAGGAAATAATATCCTTAAATGACACATTAGACCAACTGGACATAATTGCAATTCACTGAGCCTTCCATCCCAAAATAGCTGCTTATACATTCTTCACTAGTGCACTTGAAACATTCTCAAGAATCGACCACATACTGGGGCACAGAGATCGCCTCAACAAATATAAATGGGTTGAAATCATAGTTACCATATTGCCTGACATAATGCTTTGAAATTAGAGATAAAATGCAAAAAAAAAAAAAAAAAAATCAGGAAGAATCACAAATACATGGAGATTAAGCAACATGCTACTGAAAAATAATGGTTAGAAAAGAAATAAAAAGAGAGATCAAGAGAGACATAGAAATGAATGATAATGATAGTACAACATATCAAAAGTTTTGGGACATGGCAAAAGTGGTCCTAAAAGGAATGTTCATATCATTACAGGCCTATCTCCAAAAACAAGAACAAGCCCAAATAAACAACCTAATGCTTCATCTTAAAAAACTAGAAAAGAAATAAAAAATGAAGTCACAGAAGGAAAGAAATCATCAAAATTAGAACAGAATTAAATGAAATTGAAAACAAAAACAATAGAAAAAAACAAATGCAACAAAGAGCTGGTTCTTTGAGAAGGTTAATAAAATTGACAAACCCCTGGCTAGACTCACAAAAAAAGAGAAAAGACACAAATAAACAAAATCAGGGATGAAAGAGGGGAAATTATGACTGTGAAAAAGTATGTAACACCAAATTTAATAACCTAGAAGAAATGGACCAATACTTAGAAAAATACAACCTTCCTAGAGTAAATCAAGAAAAACTGGAAAACCTAAATAGATCGGTTAGCAGTATGGAAATTGAAACAATCACCAAAAACCTACCAAAAAGTAAAAGTCCAGGACCAGATGACTTCACCAGTTAATTCTACCAAACATTCAAAGAAGATTTAATACCTATTCACCTCAAACTCTTCTCAAAAATCGAAGAGGAGGCAACACTTCCCAACTCATTTTATGAGGCCAATATTACTGATTCCAAAACCTGGTAAGGATAACAAAGAAAAGAAAACTACAGATCAATACCTCTCATGAACACAAATGAAAAAATCCTAAATAAGATACTAGTGAACCAAATTCAGCAACATATTAAAAAGATTATACAGCACGATCAAGTGGGCTTCATCCCAGGGGCACAGGGATGGTTCAACATATGCAAATTGGTTATTGTGATATACCACATAAACAAATTTAAAAATAAGAATCATATGATCATATGAATAGATGCAGAAAAAGCCTTAGACAAGATACATTTATGATCAAAACACTTTACAAAATCAGTATAGAAGAAAAGTACCTTCACATAATAAAGGCCATATACGACAAGCCTTCAGCCAACATTATACTTAATGGTGAAAACTAAAAACCTTCTCTCTAAGATCAGGAACAAGGCAAGGTTGTCCACTAACGCCACTGTTATTCAATATAACACTGGAGGTCCTAGCGAGTGCATCAGACAAGAGAAAGATATAAAAGGCATCCAAATAGGAAATGAAGAAGTCAAACTGTCACTATTTGTAGATGACATGATTCTCTATATAAAAACCTTAAAGACTCCATAAGAACACTACCAGAAACAATAAGCAAATACAGTAAAGTCTCTGGATACTAAACCAATGTTCAAAAACTCATAGCTTTCCTATACTTTAATAATGAAGCATCAGAAAAAGAAGTGAAAAAATAATTCCTTTTGCAAATGTAACAAAAAGACTAAAATACCTAGGAATAAATCTAACGAAACATGTGAAGGACCTATCTAGTGAAAACTATAAGACCCTATTAAAGGAAATTGAAGAAGATACAAAGAAATGGAAAGATATTTTGTATTCTTGGATTAGAAGAATCAACATAATTAAAATGACCATATTACCTAAAGCATTATACAAATTTAATGGAATCCTCATCAAAGTCCCATTGGCATTTTCTAAAGAAATGGAACAAAAAATCATCAGATTTCTATGGAAGCACAAAAGATCCCAAATTGCCAAAGCCATCCTGAGAAAAAGAAAGTGGCTGGAGGCATCACTCTGCCAGACTTCAAATTATACTGCAAAGCGACAATCATCAAAATGGCATGGTATTGGCAGCAAAACAGACACACAGACCAGTGAAACAGAATCGAGAATCCAGAAGTGAACTCATATTTATATGGGCAAATAATTTTTGACACAAAAGCCAGAAATATACAGTGGATAAAGGAAAGCCTCTTCAATAAATGGTGCTGGGAAAACTGGAAAGCCACCTGCAAAAGAATGAACCTAGACTGTTGTCTATCACCACATACCAAAATTAACTCAAAATTGATTAAGGACCTGAATATAATACCTGAATCAATAAAATGCATAGAAGAAAACATAGAAACTAAACTCAAGGACCTTGGACTTAAAGAGGATTTTATGAATTCGACCTCAAAAGCAAGGGAAGTAAAAGCTAAAATAAATGAATGGGACTACATCAAACTAAAAAGCTTCTGCTCAGCAAAAGAAATCGTCAACAAGGTAAAGAGAGAATCATCCAAATGTAAAATTATATTTATAAGCAATGCCTCTGATAAGGGCCTAATATCCAAAATATACAAAGAACTCATACAACTCAATAACAACAAAAAAACAAACAATGCATTAAAAAAATGGGCAGAAGACTTGAACAAACACTTATCCCTAGAGGACATAGAAATAGCCAACAAATATGTGAAAAGATGCTCCTCATCGCTAGCTATTAGGGAAATACAAGTCAAAACCACAATGAGATACCAACTCACACTTATTAGAATACCTATAATCAACAAGATAAATAATAACAAATGTTGGAGAGGATGGGGAGAAAAAGGAACCTTCATACACTGCTGGTGGGGCTGCAAATTGGTGCATCTGCTATGGAAAACAGTATGGAGGTTCCTCAAAAAACTAAGAATTGATCCCTCTACTGGGTATTTAGCCCAAAGACTTGAAAACCCATATCCAGAAAGATATTTGCATACGGATATTCATAGCAGCATTATTCACAGTGGCCAGGGCACAGAAGCAACCAAAGTGTCCTATGATAGATGATTGGCTAAAGAAGCTGTGGTATATATATACAATGGAATATTACTCAGTCATAAGAAGAGATGAAATACTGCCATTTGCAACAACATGGATGGACCTTAAGATAATCATGTTAAGTGAAATAAGCCACTGAAAAAGTTGAAAATCACATGATATCACTTATATGTGGGACATAAACCTAAAAGCAACAAGTGAACAGGACAAACAAACAGACTCCTGGACATGGACTATAAACTAGTTGTTACCAGAAGGTAAGGGGTAGGGGTGGAGGGGGTAAGTAGATGATTAAAGGGGGTCAAATATAGGGGAGTAGTGGAAGGCGAAATGGGTAAAGGGGATCAAATATATGGTAGCTAAAGGAAACTGGACTTTGAGTGGTAAACACACAATGGCATATACAGATGTCAAATTATAATGTATACCTGAAAATTATAATTGTATTAAACAATGTTACCCTGATAAACTTAATTTTAAAAAAATAAAAAAGGAAAATCTATTAAAAACAACAGCTTACACTGTGAATCAATTACCCAAGGCTGAGTAAGTTGCAACTGCCTACATTGGTATTTATAATCTTCGATTAACTGTTTAATGATTATCTATTCCTACTAGAGATTCTTAGTGTGTATGTATAATATATATGTATATATAGCCATGTACAGCACAACTTATATCACAGTGATCCCTTCAAATTACAATAAAGCTGAAAAATGCATATCACCTAGTGACATCCTGGCTGTCATAACATAGTGCAACACATTACTCACATGTTTGTAGTGATGCTGGTGTAAACAAACCTATTGTTCTGCCTGTTGTACAAAAGTATAGCACATACAATTATAAAAGTAGACTATACCATTAGGTTTGTGTAAGTTCATTCTATGATGTTCACATGATGATAAAATCACCTAATGACACATTTATCAAAACATATCTGTTAAGCAGCACATGACTGTATACATATTATACATACAGACAGTTCCAAGTCACAATAGGTAATAACATCGAAACAGCAAAGCTGCAAATGCTTGATGAGTTCCTACTCTATCAACAATTATAAGCCCTTCAAATGTGTACAGTCGTTCAATTATCAAAACAACCCTATAAGATAGGCAACACTTTACAGTTGATGAAAATGAAACATAATTAAGTTGTCCAAAGTCAAACAGCTAGAATGGTTGTAGTGGAATTTGAACTGAGATAATCTCATACTTGATCACTTTATGTGTTGCCATCAGTTAAATAAATGGGATGCTATCATTTAAATAAGTAAGACTTTAAACTTCAATGAAGAATATAGTTCGCAATGCTTATTTGGCATAAGATATTATATGTCTAGACAGACATGACTTTTGAGTTGCTCTATTATGAATAGGTTGGAGCAGAAATTTGAATAGTGATTCCATCAAATAATAATACCCTCCTTCTTCTTCTTCATGGAAAAAACTTTTGTCAACTTAGATATTTAAAATTTTTAACCTCAATAAAAATCTTTCTTCTCACTAAAATTGATTAAATATGCATTTTCTTCAATGTAGCATAAGGAACACAGGTCATAGCAGAGAGATCATATGTAAAATAAAGACAGATGTTGTTATAGAAAGTAACTTGGCTAAGGGAAAGGATATAAACTTGATACTCTGTCTTCACCATCTCAGTAAATGGCACTACCATCTGCTCCCCTGCTCCGGCAAAAAAATATATATATTAGAAATTATCTTCAATTCCCTTCTTAATTTAAGATTGCTGATCAATTAATCAACATGTTTTAATGGCTTTAGTTCCAAATATATTCTGAATCATTCTATACTTATGAATTATCTACCAAACTACTGTAATAGTCTCTTAACTGCTTCTCACTGTATAATGATTTTTTACAAATATATCACAGATAATGTCATCGTCTGGCTTAAAACTATTATTAATATTTTTAGAATTAAATCCAAACTCCTTAGTAGAGTCAACAAGGAATTACAGGATCTGTATTCTGCCCACCTCTCTGGCTTCAACTCCATTCTCCCACTTATTCAATACATTCTATGTACACTGTCCATTCTGCTTCCCACCTCAGAGACTTTGCACTTGCTTTTTCCTCTAAAACGTTCTTTTTGTCATTAACATTCAGGCCTCTTCTTCAATCAAAATCTTCAGGCCTCGAACTAAGTAGTGGTGTGGTGCTCCTACCCATTGTTTCCCCCTTAGCTAGGCATTCTATCACTTTATTTTCTTCCTAGGATTCATCACTATGTGAAAGTATTTGTTAAAGTTCCATCTTTCCCATTAGATATAAATATTGTTTCTCTTTTTCACTGATTTATCCTCAGTGTCAAGAATGGTGCCTGGAACATTGAAGAGCTCAACAAAAATTCTTATCAATGAATGAATAAATACATCATGTTGTGAATAATAAAGGAAACAGGCATTAAGCATTTTGCATGGAAAATCTAGTCTGAATAAACTAATTTATAAAGATTGTACCTAAAGTGAATTCTGAGCATTTGATAATGCACAATGCAAAGATGTAGATAATGATGCATGCTTATTACAAGAATAAGACTATCCTGGAATAAATGCTATAAGTTCAAAACACCAAAAAAAAAAAAAAAAAAGTCTCTGCTGAACATGATTAAAACAAAGGAGAAATCCAGAAAATGCAAGACCATTATCTGACATAGAGTTGCAAAGAATGATTATAAGTTCCTTAGTGAGAACTGGGACTGAATATCAAAACACTCTATACTATATATATGGGTGTGTTTGTGTGTGTGTGTTTATGTACAGGTTTATATGTATATAGTTATCCTTATATTTTATGTTTATATGATCTCCTCAGATGTATTGTACAATAACATATGTATGGTTCTATTCTCAGTTTGTTACTTGAATTATGGTCAACAAAGCCTTATTGTTTTGTATAAATCATTACTTTAAAAATGTCATCATTAAGGTCAAGAATTATATATATAATATATATGTATATATAGAGAGAGAGAATTATATATATAATATAGTATATATTTGTGAGTGCTATATATATACATATGTGTGTGTGTATACATATACATATACATATATATATATATATATATATATATATATATATATATATAGAGAGAGAGAGAGAGAGAGAGAGAGAGAGAGAGAGAGAGAGAGAGAGAGAGAAATAATAGAGAAAGCTCCACTGAGAGAAAGCTTCCCAGCAGGGTCTATTATTTGGGTTTGACTGATGATAATTAAATATTAGAATATAAAACATGTCAGTATGAGAGTTTTGGACTCAGATTCTTGAAAACCATATTGTTTTTAAGGTGAGATTTTTCATTTTAAAATAGTAGCACATTCCAAATATTAAGAATCAAATATAAACTTGATTCTGAAAATTAGTCTTTATATAGGCTAACCAGGATGTCTTATTTTGTTGCGAGACTGAATGAAAAGTCATTATAGCTTCTGTACTTCTGTAATGTAAGAAGAAAATACTTCATTGAAATCTTGAAATAATCCAAAACAACAATTACAGTGAAACATAATTAAACTTTCTTTACAATTGCGTATTAATCTTTTCAACTGTGAAAATGACTGAATAATATGTACTGATATGGTACTCTCCAGATTAATTATCCTTACTCATAAGTAATAGAGATGACAAAACGAGGGGAAAATGTTCTTTTAATTTTTCTCCTCAGTTTCCAATTATGCATTGAATTTGAGTGGTACACAAAAGGGAACGATATATTTTCATTGCAATGCATCCCTAGAAAAGTATCTCTGTGAACTGATCATAAAATTAAAATAATGATTCAAAAAAAGGAAAGAAAAATATGGCAAGATCAATAAATGTGCTTTAGTGAAATCAAGGAATAATTTATCTTTCTTAGGAGGTTAGCACCAGTTTATTTCTTAGGTGCAGCTAATCCATAGATCTAGACTAACTGCATGATAAATTTTAATCTGGGCATGTTCCAGTGATGGATCTCTTAATAATGAGAAGCACATCTCTCACACAATCTACACTGAATCAAATGTTTAGCAGAACCACATGAAGCTTTCCCTAACTTATTGCTCATTGGCACTTTCTAGGAGAGAAAGAATTGTTAGACAATTGAAACAAATTTACCACTTGAGGAGGTATCTGGCATCACATTAAGTCCCAGAAAAGAAAGATGGTTCTGCTTTCCTGATCCTGTCTCTTGGCTTCCACCCCCTTGTCTAGTGACAGTTACTCAGATGAAGTTAACCCTTGCTTCCACTGTGAATGTTGTAAAAAGAGAAGAGGACTTCAGAGAATGAGATTCCATGTTTGTATTTATATTTGAATGAATAAAAACAAAGTGCCATGAGGAATCTGGTTTAAAGATTTTTTTTTCCTTATCATCTGATCAAATTGATGAATGCTAAGATTATTTACAAAAGCATGAAAGCCTAATATCTGCCAACCCTAACATCTGAAAATTATAGTAATCCTTCACTTACCTTTATATATCCTATAGTCAAAAATCATATTATTTTCCTTAAATCCTTCTCTGTATTCTCATTAGTTTCAGGCTTTGGAGGGAGTAGTAGATATTATTTTGTTTTTTGTCTTCAGAGAACACATTTAATCCTTTTTAAAAATGCAAAAACAAAACAAACAAAAAAAAGAAATGGCATTTTTGACCACTTTATTATATTGTCAATGGTAGCATGATGGCAGCTTCTGGAAAGTTTATGTCTGTCAAGATTGAGTAAATTTATTTAAACACTGCCAATCTAGAAACAATCAAATTCAATAACATTTTTATCTAAAATATCACTTATTTTTAAGATCACCCGAAATTCACCAGCCTTAGCCTACTATTATCAGATGCTTTTTCAAAGAACTATTTTTGCCAAAATATTAATCTACTGACTTTTATTAAAAAATAATTTTAAGTTTTATTTTTTAATCGTGAGAACTTTTATTTTAACATATTTCACCGTTTAGTGGGTCATTATAATTTTGTTAAAAGGACTTTATACTTAGATCATATTGTGGTACCAGAAAGTAAGAAAGTGGTCAATGGGAAAACAAAAACAACGAACAAAAACAAACAAAAACAAAAAAAAGTAAAAGGTGTGCAAAAGAAGTGAGGGCATATTGAAAGGCATAGGAGCCAACCTGAAATAAATTTCAATGACCCAATTTAGAGCAATTTAATCAACAAATAAATAATAATAGATTATAGCTCAAAGAAAAAAAATTAATATCTTGATTCTATACATATACAAATAGCTAAATAAATATAAAAATGGTGAGAAATTAAAATTATTTTTTAAATAAAAATTTTAATTTGTAAAATATAGAAGAAATGAGAGAACTATAAAATTATTTTACTACCACTGTAATTACCATAGGCCAGCTTCTAGGATAGAAATTAAATTAGTGAGCAAAAATTTAGTGTACAGAATTAATAGAAGAAACAGGATATTTTAAAACAAATACTTTATGCTGAGGCCCAAGTCCTAAACCACAAGAACATATGATTGTGTTATTTTACATGGCAAAGGGGAATTAAGGTTGCATATGAAATCAAAGTTGCTAATTAACTGACTTTAAAATAGGAAGATTATCCTGAATTATCTGGGTGGGCTCCCAGAGTAAACACAAAGGTCTTTAAAAATTGAAGAAAAGGTCAGAGTAATGCAAGTGAAAAAGAATGATTCACTATTGTTGGCTTTAAAAGATGGAGGAAGAAGGCCATGAGCCACGGAATATGGGTGGCTTATGGAAGCTAGAAAAGGCAAGGAAACCGATCCTTTCTTAGAATCTGCAAAAAATAACTTATGAACACCTTGATTTTATTCAAGAACTGTGTCCAAATAATATAGAACTGTAAGGTAATAAATGTATGTTGTTTTAAACTTTTTGTGGAATCTGTTATGGCACAAATTTCTAATTTGGTAATTAGAAAAAAAAATAACTTTACAGTGGAGAATCCTGGCAAATATTACTACCATGTACCCTCTGTTAAGAGGTGATAAGAAGAACACATTATCTCTGTGATTTTCTCGGAAATAATGAATAACTTTAAATCTAATCATGAGAAGACATCAGACAAGCACTAATTGAGAGATATTCACAAAATAAATGACCAGTAATCTTTGACAGTATCAAGGCTGTGAAAGACAAGGAGGCATCACAGATTGGAGGAGACTAAGGAGACAAGTCAACTAAATTCAATGTGAGATTCTGGATTGGATCCTGGATCAGAAAAAGGGTATTAATGTTAAAAAATGGTGAAATCTTTTTTAAAACTTCTATACTTTTTAAAAATTTAGTATTGTACCATAGTTAATTTCTTGATAAGTATTGATAACTATTTTGTGGCTATGTAAGATGCTGGCATAAGGGGAAGCTGAGTAGAGGGCATGTGGGAAATCTCAACTCTCCTCTAAGTATAACATTATGTCAAATATCTATCTATCTATCTATCTATCTATCTATCTATCTATCTATCTATCTATCTATAGATATATAGATATATTTATAGATATATATAGATATCCACATATATGTGTATATATAATGGCTCAGAATAGTATATAAAAATTTCACTAAAAATGAACATTTTTTTCTTACACTCTCCAGAGAAAGTGAATTTTTAAATTTCACTTTAGTGAAAAATATTTTAACACCTCTCAACATCCCTTTACAAAAACAATTTTATTTCCTGTTCCTAAAAGTTTCTAGCCTCTATGGTCTGTCTTTCTGTCTGTCTGTCTGTCTGTCTCTCTGCCCCCACATAATATTTCCCTTATTCCTAGCTATTTTATTGACATAATATTGACTAATTCTGAATGATTTTCCTTACAAAGTATTCTCAGGGTTTTATGGTGATGGATACTATTATTTTGTACATTTAGGGAAATTTTTCTACACTTATTTCCTACTGATATTAAGTAAGGGTCTATCCAGTTTCATTTTGCTGTTTAGAAGGATGTGTACATTATTATTTGAAATCGGATTTGCCAGGTATTTCTAAAAATTGATATCCCCAAATCTGAAGTTTGCAAAGTGAATGTCAATGTTGGTGCATCATCTCTCAATAAGGCATTGATATTGAACCATATTTTTCGAGGGGAAAGATTTTGCAAATTTATGGAAATACACAAGAGATTAAGAGACTTATCAGATAAGCTAAATTTAAATTGTCTGATAACTCTAAATGAGACTTTCTGTTTGAAGATCTACCTTGGGAGAGCCTGCAATTCCCATCGTACATGGGCTACTTCTTTGCTGGATCATCCTAAATATCTTTATTCTTATGCTCCACCTCTTTCTCTACACTTCAGGTTGCCTTCTCCTGTAACTTATCAACATAAGATGCCTTTTCATCATCTGATTCCTTTTCAAGTTACAAAAACTAAAACAAGATTGTTGGTTGTTGTTTGCTTTAAATTACTGTTAGCTGAGTGATGGGAAGACAGGTGGAGGATGTGAGCTTTCATATTAGTCTGTGAAATCATGAAATTAATGCAATCAATTTAGGGAAATGGAAACACAAAGAGACAGTTACCCAAGTCACATAGATATGTATCGCTTCTGTATAAGAATCTCTAACTCCACACTCTATTCACTATACAACACTGCGGAGTCCATGTAACATCTAGAATTTCACCATTTGCTTAAGTAATATTCAGAATCACTACCATAATAATTGTGCATGCTTAGTACATGTAATATAGTGTACACAATGAGATTCCTGATAGTGATGATAAAGCCCTGACGCACATGGGAAGATGTGGAGTGTTAGAAAGAGCACTGAAGCCAAGACACTGGTTCAAATGTCCACTTATGTACTTTATTTACTCAGTCATTTTGGAAAAGTGGCTCTATCTCTGAACTTCAATTAACTGTTTCTTAAAGATTAAATAAAAATAAAATTTACTAAAGAAGATAAATTATGTGTTAGTTCTCAAAACACAGTATGCGCACACATGTATATATATTTTTTTGCCTTAAACAATTTTAGTCATTAGAAAAATTCAGAGGAGATAATATATTAGTTTTATCACATGATTCTTTAAAAACTACATAAGAATGTAAAGCATCCTAATACATAAAGTACACATCCTTAACTTTCAGTTTCCATCTAATCATCATAATGAAGTTGAATAGCACAGAAAGACAGATATATATATGGAGAGAGAGGGAGTGCTTAGTTCAAATCAGGTCTCTGACAATTAATTAGTATCTGTGTGATCTTGGGTAAATCGCTTAACAAGACTGAGCTTCATTTTCCTCACCTGTCAAATGAGTTGCTCAGATGATTAAATGAGATGAACGATCCATGTAAAAGACCTGGCAGAGTCTGCAGTACATGGATACCAGCATTAATAAATTATAGTTTCCCAGTCATTACTGATAGATATTAGGCAGACTTAAATCACTGTGAAAGAGAACAAAATATGACTCACAGATATGATTTACTAAGAGACTTAAAGCATTTTGCTAATGCTTTTGACTTTTTCCTTGTTTTTAAATCAATAAGTAGAAAATGATTAATTTCAGACACATTTCATGGTTCTATTGATGAGGATAAACTTGATCTAATATAGAAGCATATTAGATAAAGAAGAAAATATAGAAGAAAAATATGTCTGGGAGTCATTTCAAAGAATAAAGTAGAGGAAACAAGGATCTTATATATCTAAACACTGGAAAAGAAGTCGCCTAGTCATAAAAATATTCTCTCCATACACAAGAGAGAAGTAGCTTTTTAATTATGAGTAATAAGAAGACAAGGTAATCAACTGATATTAATTATGGGTAAAATCTATCACCTATCATCTCTCTCTCTCTCTCTCTCTCTCTATCTATCAACATGCACACAGATAAATATTTGAAGAGTAACATCTAAGTGTGGGATACATAAATTTTGATATTGTTACTCTGGACCCCAGTGCTTTAAGGAGGGAATACAATGCTTTAATTAAAACCAATACTACAATATAAAATTGTACTTTATGTGGGCAATACAGTTAATATAATTAACTAGTGGGAGTGCCACTCATGATGAAAAGTGGCTATGCCTTCCTAAAAATATCAGATTCCCTTAACTTTTAGCAAAGCCAAGATTTCCTTTGTGTTTTACAAGACATTTCTTCAATACATTTCTGCAATGCAAGTATTTTTGGCTGGTGTGTATTTTTTCCCAGATCTTCCTTCATTTCTTGAATAAGGAATTATAAATATTTTCACCTCACTAGGCTCACACTTTAGTGAGAGTTTTAGCTCTGAAGCGTGGACCAGAGCAGCATACCTTGGCATAATCAGGATATCAGCTTTCTTGAACATCAAATTGTTTTCACTCACAAAACCCTTTCAGCACAGCTTAACAATCTGTGCTGGCTTAGCATTTTTTATGACCTATAAAGTGCAGCTACTGTTGCCTTCATAATAAAGTTTAACTTGTTTTGTAAAACTTTCTAGAATCACCACAAATTGCAATTTTATTTCGTGGTAACAGCTGGCAAATATGAAAGGCTTTTTGAAAAATACTTGTCCTGCCAAGACTTTCTTGTCTAAGGAGCACGTGGCTTTATGTCCCAGCCACCAATGCAATAATGCAGGACCACATTCCCTTATGACTGAATTACTAAAATGCTTCCTTGGACTTTGTGCTTTGGACTCACCTCTTTCATATTTGTTCCTTATGATTTTGGCAGAATATGGCCCATCAAACAGCATTTGCATGATTCAGTTTCTTCTAGAAAATCTATAGTATTCCCACTTGACCTATCTAAAATCTTCAGCTTTTATCTAGGGATCTTTTTCCTCTCTTAACTCTCTCCCTAACCTTTGTCACTTCTTCTTATCCTTGTCCGAAAAAGCCTTCCCAAGCTTTCCTCTGCATTCTGTGCACTGAGGCCTTCAATAGTTAAGTTCACAGCTTATAGTTGTCTTCAAATTGGGCCATCTAACAGAAAATTCATTGTAAATGAATCTCTAATATCCCAAGCCTTCTCATTTCTCTACTTCAGAGGTTTTTCTTCTCAGAGAGATAAATGGAAACTGATAAGAGACTTAGTTTTTTAAAAAATGGCTGAAGATTTTAGTTCTGGATCAATCCTTCAAGCAGTCTAATGGAATGGGGGTTAGAAATGGTTTAATGTTAAGTTATACATTTTTCAAGTTTGTGTATAAATTGAATCAATATCCCAAAATATGCCTCTTTGGGATATTGATTATTTTAAGCTGGTTATTTTCAAGAAACAAAAGACTCAGAAAGAACCTTTGACCTTCCTTCTAACTAACAGAATTTAGATAGAGGACCTGCTCCAAAAAGGGAGCTATCATCATAGATAAATATAGTTTAATATGAATTAAGTGTAATAGACAGGCAGGAACCTAGCAAGGCTGTTGTAATGAAGTCTTCCTTGTGTCTTCTTGTCAAAGATGGTCCAGGAAACATTTGTTTACTGAACATTTGCTTTGTCCTCTCTATGCATTTTGCATTCCTGCCCTTTGAAGTTTCAATCCACAACCCTTTTCTCTTTAGCTCAAAATGGCACAAAAGCTTCAACTGTAGTATTCCTTGGGCCTCACATTTTTATCAAACGCCCATACATACATATGTAATTACATTTGTTTATTTTCTCTTGCTACTCAGTCTCATGTCAATTTATTAGACCAGCTAGAAAAATTAAAAGGGAAAAGAGGGGGAAATTTCCCTTCCCTCATGTATACACGTCACATGTAGACCATTTCTAGTAGTCCAGACAATATCATATACTATATATATTATATATACATTTTAATATGTAAATATATTTATAATTCTGTATATATATCTTTAAATATGTGTGAGTGTGTGTGTGTGTGTGT
>CM053509.1:80516982-80610366 GCA_028627145.1 Eidolon dupreanum
GTATCCTCTAGCCAGTTCATTTATTGAGGAAACTACAGACTCGGGATCTGAGTCTTTGATCCAAGTTCACTGCATCTACTTCTGCTGGCAGAAGAGCAGGCTATACCCTGGGTTTTGCATACTTCTTTGTGTGTTTATCATGGTCACACACACAGACCCCACCATGGTACTTCTCATTTTGTAATGTTAATGACAGAGTGTAATGATGATTGATTTGCGCATATTTACCACCACATGAAAAACTGCTTAAAGACTGGGCACATTAGTTAATTATTTTTCTATCTTTAGTGCCTAGAATTGTATCTTTTTCCAACTCCTCTAACATCATTTTATAAGAAATAGCATCAGATTAATTCCTCTCCATTTTAAAACAATTAAACAGGGATATGACCATGTTGAAGAGTATAGTGGGTAACTATAGGGGCTACCACCAGCATTTATAGGGATTAAAGCAAGATATTTAATCCCTTTGTGCTTCAAATATCTTAACTGAGTTGAGAGGATTAAATGTGATAATGCACCTAACCTTACTCTATTCCAGAGTATATGGTAAATCTCAGTAAGCAGTAGTTATTATTTTATTTTATTTCATACGTGTAATGTACTTCCAATTTTTTGAATCACATTATATATGTATAATAACATGTTGCTACTCTAGAAAGATTGCAAGTTGCTAGATTATGACTATGCCTCTATTTCTTCAGTGATTGTAGTATTTCCTTATACTCTGTTCTCAAATCCATCTACAGTTTGTACATAGAACGGGTTCACCAAATTTTAAATGGAGTACCAGGTAAAGTGGAGGCAATAAATGACAAGAAGTTACTGTGTGAAATCTGCCTTGAAATCTTATCAGGGAACTGGGTCCATTCTCATAATTTAAGAATATAATCAGAATATCTTTTGCAGCTGATCTTTTAAATTAAACAAACAAGCACAGCTGGAAAAACACATGCAAATTTTGGTATTTCAGTCCAGCAATATGCAAGCATATCCACAGTAGGAGTAATTTACTGAAGAAGCCTCATTAATGAGCTCTAGCACTGGTTTATTCTGAGCAGTCATGCTATACTCTAATAAAGGCGACATTTTCCTGAGTACTACATAAGGTCATGTCTTATGTACAGTGTCCTTGTCCATAAAATACCAGTCATTTTAGTCAAGAACTTTCTCTCATTATAGATAGTTTGTCAAATACACATGGGGCCATGTATTTCTCAGCACCTCATTCTGAAGTACCTCTAGACTAAATTGTTACATTCTATTCTACATTAAGATGTGATTCAGAAACATCAGTAGATACAACCTATCCATTTACTAATTGTACTATTTTTAGCTGTTTGTGTATTGGTTTAGCTTCCTACCACATTTGCAAACATAAAGCCTAGAAATAAAATAATATAATGGAAAAACATGTTAGCTCATCTCCAAGACAAGAGAAAGGTAAGATTTTACAGTGATGCAATGGGAGGATATCCAAGAGCATACTAAGAGCAAATATCTCTCTTCAGAAAGAACGGTTGGCACTTAGGTCCATCAAACTTCAGATTCACCCCACAACCCTGAAATAAATATCTCTGGATATATCCATTAGGAAGACACTGTTTTCCAACTTTATAGCCCAACACATTACATTTTTACAAGGATTTCCTAATCAGGCTCTAAACAGATCCTACTCCTTATATATGTGAGCCAGTACAGCTACTTCACTCCTCTAGTTCTATGATGCCATTTCAAGGGACAGGAGCCAAAAATATGCTGCAGCTCTATTCCTGCAGCTGCGACTCCCAAGCTGGAAAGAGGAAATGTCAGTAATGCAAAAAGCAAAAGAAAAACCAGACCAGTTGGTACTGCTAGTGCCTGATTCATTAGCATGGGCCACGATTTATTTTCCAGTGTAGAAAAAAGCTGGCACAAATGCTTGGCAATGTGCTCTAAGCTCTATCAGGGAAAGGAATTGATCATTTGGATAAGCAAAAAGAAAGAAAAAAAAAGTCTCGGCTTCACTGTGTCGTTTATGTGTGGTGCTACTGTACTGCTTTAGGAACAAGCATAGTGTGTCTATTTTTAGGGCAAATGTGCCTACTCTATCTTCGCCAACTAAATCTTTCTACATGACTAATTTGCAAGTTGAATTATCTTGGTAAATAGGCTGACTCACTAGCAAATAATCTGCAGAATTTAACTATGCATTAGGCTTCTATAGTGACTTAGGTCCTTTTGTCTTGCTCAGGATGCTGAAATGAACTGCAGTAGTGCTCTGGTTAATAAAAAAAGGAAGAAAAGTTATTCTGAAGACAAGAATAGTCTTTCTTCAGTAGAGTTCGGTATGATGGAGATAAATATAGCAGTCTATATTGAGAGACACGACAGTGACTTAAGTCAGGTAAGAAAATGAACTAGATAGATATGTGCATAGTTATTGTGTATATGTAAAATGTGTTTTATGTGTGTGTATCCTATACATATTTAAATTATATTGACATAATCATTTATCACAAAATGTACATAACAATCAGTACCCAGCACCAACAGTTGTTCAAAAAACATTTGTGAAATAGATGAATTGAAATGCTAGATTAGCATTCCTGCATTATCAAATAGTCCTCCTCCTCTGCTGCCCCATCTCCTGTATGACTGTGATGATTCAGTAGTAGAAAGACATGTAAATAGTTCATAGAGATAGAGAAATATTTTCTTTGTTTTCTGTTTTATTTTATCTGGTCTAAAAAGAACTTCGAATTATTTGTAAATATAGGGATAATGATTTACATTTAAAAAAATCATGTCAAATGTTTTTGTAAGCATGGCAGAGATTAAATTTTATCTACTTGAGTATCTAGCAGTGGAACAGGATGGTGGTATACCGACAGAATGTGTATGAGATGGGAGAGAGAGGAGTTTGAGGTATTTTGTCAGTGACAATATTCAGAATCACTAGTGCATGGTGGTAATATTCTATTTTTGTTTATAATTCTTGACAATGCATCTCCTTATTTCCTGCACATGGAGTCACTGTTTTTATCAGCTTTCCCTCTTGGGCCAGGATTTTCAGCAGACCTATGGTGGGAGCACAGGCTGGGTGGTGTACAAAATGCCATTGCTTCACTCCCACCCCTACTGATTCCTTCACTATCATGTGTACCAACTCTAAGGTGCTCTCACCCCCAATGGCAAGCACTTTCACCTCCCTGGAGGAGGGCTGCCCTCAAGCTGTTGGGCTCAGCTTTGAATGCACACGGGAAGGGATGTATGCATGGGGGCAGACCCTACCAAGGATGTATAAATATCATGCCATGACAAGACAACTCTTAAGTGTGATCTTCACTATCTCTGAGAGACTAGATCTAAGGCGCTTTCTGTGGGACTTTGATTTCACATCCTTACTTGTTGTCCTTATCTTCCCTGTACATTTACCACTCCTGGAAATACTTTCTAATAAACCACTTTATCATGAAAACTTGTCTTAAGGTCTGCTTTTGGGAAGAGAGAGGGCAACCTTCGACACAAGTAATTATTAAACCTAGAACTGGCAGAATTGAAAATCACTGAGCAATTTTATACCCCTTCTCTTCTAGAGAAAAGTGAAAAAAAAAAAAAAGATTATTCTAGTTTGTATCTTGGTAGCTCCAAGTTCATAAAAGAAAAGCCAGTATAAACCCCATGTTCTTACTCATCATGATTCTACTCTTTCTGCAGGTCTGCAGAGATTCCTTGGGAACAGAAGTATCAAAAACATCAAAACCATAAAGACTTTCCTCTCACTCTAACAGTGCCCCTTGCCTCCATAGTTATGCATGATGAGGGAAATACAAGATTGTTTTCTATGGAGTACAAGGTATTATTATATATTAAAAAAAAAATGACTTCTATCCCATTCAGCTCTTATCTCTTTCAAAAACAGAATTAAATTCGAGGTCACAGCTAATTAAATATATGGCAAGCTGCAAATTCACATTCTAAAACATTTCCTACCTTTAGTATTACAATATAATAGTACAGACAGATTTGTGTACAGTGACTATAAAGCAAGGAAGAAAATACATGCCTCAAAGAGAACCATAAACACAGGTTTATAGGAGCTGAAAAGTGAGTGGATGAACTCTGAACTGAGTAGTAAGGCAAAGCAGCTTGAACAAGGTGGCTCTTGATGAGAATCTTTACTGTGAGAGATTTAACCAAGTGGAGTTTAAAAAGAGGCCTTTCAGACTGAGAACAACATGACAGGTTGTGATATGCAGAGACCAGGGCAACAGGTCAGAAAAGGCAAATCGGATAGCAGAGACAGAATGGGCATGTGATGTGGGTAGCATTAGTTTAAAATGTTTAAGCAACACTGAAGTAGGGAGAGCAGAGTAAACTTTCAAGAATGCATTAAAGACCCAATGGCTGAAATGCATTGCGATTAAACTCCATTGACCTTATGCCATTAAAAATGCAAATTTGCAAAGTGTAATTTTATTACAGCTGTCGTTTTTACCTTAGAGTGAATAATTTCTGAAATATTTTGAATCACAGCTGGCTTTAATGGAGGAAAGGTAGATGAAGTTACTACTTCCTTAGGCTAGGGTGAGATAGTAAAGAAAGAGTAAGAAGAATCTAAAACATACTTTACTCACTTAAAAGTTTGAAAGTTTTACCCAGGCTTTTGTAATACTTGTATACTGTAAGTAACTAACAGAATAAAACATATAAATAAAACACTTTCCCTCACAATGATGGAAAGAGGAATAGCAAACATCAGCAATTTATATTAACAATATTTTTTCAGACTGAAAAACTCTTAGATATAGCAGAATAATCAATTTATCAGTTTTACATTATGGCAATTTTCAGCAATTGAAATTTGATGAGAAATTATAAGTAGATACAATACCTCAGTAGTTTAGTAGCTAATGCAAACAGGAGGAAAACAAGGTTGTATAAACTTTCTACAATCATTTGATAGTATAAATTTCTTAAAAATTCAAATAAGTGACTCAATTGACTCCATCAGGTGTTTTTTAGCTACACTGAAGGATCTATTAGAAAAATTAAGAGACAATCTAATTTTAACTTTAACCAAAGTAAGTATATAAACAAATATTTTGTCAACGAACATATATTAAAAACCAATAAGTACTAGAATGGCATTGTTGAAACAGGCAGACTCCCTTTCTTCATGGAATTTAAAGTTTTGTGAAAATCAGATTAACAATTGGTACAACGTATGACAACTAGCACAGCAGCAAGATAAATCATTGGTAAACTATATATGTGGACATAGGTTATTATGCCGATAGGTAGCATAGTGTTAACAGAATGTAAAGCAGCACCAGAGATTTAAATGGAACTTATTAATTAGATACAATATCATGGGTATAAAGCTGAGAATGATTAGAAAATAGATGCTACAATATATCCTAGGATAGAATCATAGTGCCAAATGCACACATTCTGTGCAACAGAACAAATATTTTTCTATTTGATTTCAGAAAATAGATAAACCAGTCAAATATATTGATTCAAGTTTCTATTTAGAAAAAAAAAAAGTATAGTGCAGGAAAGATAAACAGGACTGTGATGCAGAAATTGTTGAGAATCAAACACACACTATTCATCACATGATTTATCATAGGTTGGCATCAATTTGTAATAATCATATTGATAATAAAGGTAACATAATTTGAGTTCTTGTTATATGACAAGCAGTCTATCAAGGAATTCATAAACATTTATTCCTCTATTCCTTTATCTGTTGAAATTATGCATATTAGTGTTTATTTAGTGCCAAGCACTGTCCCAGATGCTACAGATAGAACAGTGAATAAACAGCAAAATGTCCTATTCTTCTGGAGCTTACTTTCTGGTATTGGAGAGACAGCAGCAAATGCATATAGAGGATGAATGTAATCTAATACCATTGTAAAGTGCACTAACAGTAAAATCAAGCAGGATTAAGAGGAGAATGAGTCAATGTTTAGCTAAACTGGCCAAGAAAGACCTCTAATGATTCGAGGAGAGACCTGAATGAGACAGTAAGGGAGGGGGATATCTGAAGGCTGAGCGTTCCTGGCAAAGAAGACAAGAAAGGGACAGCCAGGAATAAGGAGCACATTTGACTTACTCAGAGACCCCCTTGGAGGCCAGTGCACACTGGTGGTGTGAGCAAGAAATAAAGTGACCCATGAGGTGGGTAGTGAAAGCAGGAGCTGAGAATTAATATATTTATCCTAACAGTGATTCTACACAGGTGTTGTCAAAACCTCCATTTTCCACTTGGGCAAACAATAGCTTAAAGGCATTAAATAAGTGAGACATAGTGAATGGCATACAGAACATGTACCCGAACCCCCACACTCACTACTCCCTGCAGAGACCATGTTTGTGTTTAAACTACTAGGAGATCTCTACCCTCAAAATAAATTAGAAAACAATAATTATGTTAACAAGCTCATAAAATTAAATAAATACATATATTTTTTCTATATGTAATATTATATATTTTATATATTATATATTTGTTATATATTAAATTATATATCATATATTAAAATATAATTATATATTTTTATGTACATATAAAACATTATAAATATGCACTGTTCTGAATTTCACTATTTCATGGTTTGGCAACTCTATTGAAACGATCAACTTTGTACAACAAGGTTTCAGTGAAGAATAAATCCAGGGTCAAAACTGAGATGCCAGTAAGCTACTTCCGGCAAATAAAGACACTTTTCACCTGCAAACTGACTTAAGGATGCCCCTAAATGAGAGGTTCTCCAGGGCAGGAATGATATCCTGAGTTTTGGACTTCAGGTATCTACATGGTAAATGTAAGACCTTCTGCTTTGAAAACTCCTGAGGATACTCTTCAATCCCAGCCTTCCATGGCAGTCTTATTTTTCTTTCCTACATAGGTCCGGGGGTTACTCTTTCTGTTCTATTTGTTTTATGTATCCACTAGATTGCAACCTCACTGAAAGCAAGTTGTTTGTTTGTTTGTTTCCTCCATATAACAGGCTCTAGCACAGAAGAGACACCAAAGAAATACATGTTGAATGACAGATTATCTTTCTTCTGGTGATGGTTTTTCTTCCTGTAGGTTCCCTGGTGAAGATGAAAACTTCCATGAAACAAGCAATTAAGTCCTCCAGGGTTTTCTAAAAAGGCATCCTATCTTATATTGGAGCCTTGGTTATTGACCAGACTTGTTAGAGAAAAGGAAGGGTGGATTTGATGGCAGCAGGTATTTAGATATACAAGGCACTTAGCCTACATAGTCTTAGGGTCAATAAAATTGGATTTACTAGTTAAACTTCAGTTTTCTCAGATTTAAAGTAGGAGTCACACATTAAAATGATTATAATTTTATTGAATATTGTCATAATACCTAGTTTGCCTATTAAAAGATAAATACATCAAAGAATAAAAACAGCCTTCTTCAGAGTATCTGCTCTACATTGAGGCATGGAGAAGGAAGGTGGAAAAGACGGTAAGTGCTGAATCAGGGGTACAGATGGACAATAGTAAGAGAAGAAAGCATAGATCCGGTTAACTCCTCATTCGATTGCTGAGCTTTCTCCTTTTTTGAGGTTAAGTGAAGTTCAAGATTAGGGCATTTGGTACCTACCGCCAAGATCAGTATTGAAGATAAGGATGACAGGGAAAGAAAGATGGAGAGAATAAAACACGAAACAGCAGGAAGGCTGTGGAAGAATATTTACCTTTGGCAACCTCCATCACTTGACTGTAGCTACAATTTCTGTTTGTACAGGTCATTCAGAGAATGTCTGGAAGTAAATGTTTTTCCTTCATATATTCCCCCAAATTTGAAGAATAACAGTTGCTACTATTCAAGTTTCAAATCACACTAACTTTATCTTTTTTAATTATTAGATGGAAAAAAAGGACTTCACAGAAAATTATTGTTTAAAAAAACCTTTAATTTCTCAGTTTGTATTTTTATCCATTCCTTCTCAACTTTTGATATCATAAAACATAGTAAGACCAAAAAAAAAAAAAAAGATTCTAGGGGAGGAGTGGCAGTAGGAAATAGAGAAAATAAGAAAATGAAGATATTTGGGAGGGAGAGATGAGAAGAAGGGAGGGAAAAGGAGCAAAATCACTTCACATCAGCTTCATTGGATGCCATATGGTTCCTTTGTAAATGGTCGGGGACAATGACGACCATAAATAAAAAAAGTGAAGCAATAAGTCAGAAATGGAATTCAGTTTCTTGATACCATAATAGTAGAGGGTATGATGGCTGACAAATAAAAAAAGAAAGGAACACAATGGAACAAAATATAATTTATTTCCAAAGACATGGAAAGCCATCTGGGTCAATACTTTGCATATCTAACAAGCACATAGTTTCGTAGTCTTAGTCTAAAAACTCATTTAGCTATTTTTTTCAAGAAATTTTCACAAGCCTATCTACCGGCCTTAGAACATATTTCTATGTGCCAACAAAAGGGAAACAATTATTTATTATAAATAAATAGTTTTTTAAAAAAAACTTTGTTAGTAGTAAAACATAAAAATAACTCTGCACTATTTTATACTTATTGCCTTAAAAAAAAAGTGTACCAGAGAGTCAGCCCAGTATTGAATTTTTAAGAGGAATAGTTTGTAAATTGAGAAATTTCACATGAAGATGTATATGATCACTTGGTTTGCTGTAACAAAGCAAAAACACTTCAGTAATTATGTGTAGGTTATACAAGAAATCTAAATGAAAGATCATATAGTCAGTGGCTATTATCAAAAGTGATAATGTGTTTTGTTTGTGATCCAGAATGTATACGGTTTCATAAAGCTTGTGGGGGTCCAGAATGGGTCACCCCAGGATGTACCTCTGTCCTTCACAGATTGTTTAGAGCAAAAGACAAACATTAGCCATAGGTTCAAGAGAAACCGCCCCTATTAACTACCTACTAGAATTTGAGTTAGAGGCCTTGCCTATAAGAGATTATAGGAAGTAACTTCCTTTGACCTACCTATCTGGCAGGGCAAACTTCTATTTACTAAAGGTCTGCTCTTCTTATCATCCTGCAATGAACTTTGGAAGCCCCCAAGACACCTTAACTGATCCATAGCTCCAGATGTCTTATAAAGCCATGTTCTCTTTCTATCTCTGAACCTCTCCTGCACTTGGGGTTTCAATCTGTTCCCATATGTGTGTGTGTGTATATATATATATATACACACACACACATATATATTAAATGTGGTCATTTTCTCTTGCTAATCTGTCTCATATCTATTTGATTATTAGCACAGCCAGAACAACCTTGAGGGTAGGAAAGTTTGTTTCTCCCTCACAGGCTTAAAAGGAAGAGAAAACTGAGGTTGCATCAGACGTGTTATCAGTTTCCCCTCCCTGTAGGGGTGTGGCTCATTGTGAAAAAAATGGAAATAGAAAGATTTTGATTGATGTTTTTTCTAAATGATAATACTCTGCAAATAGAAAAGTAGGGAGTGTGTTTGAGGATTGGGGAAAAAGAGAACATTCGCACTTCACAGAGACTTGAAAGATGGAAGTAAAGTTTACATAACCTTCAAAAAGAGGGCTTCTCCCCACTTGTCAATATGATCATCCACTCTCCTCTTTTGTATTTCCTTGGCTTTGCCACAGTAAAAGGTTAAATTAAAAAGCCAGAGCCAGGGTATTTGGGTGCGTAAAAGAAAAAAAGTAAAAAAAGTTTGAGGTGTCAGACTGGAGGGCAGCCACTTCCCAAAGTCAAGTTTAAATACACGATATTAATACATATCATGTTTACTTCATCCCTCTCTATTGTAGACAGAAGTATGGCAGCCAGAATTCTCTTCATATACTGTGAACGAATTTCAGGCATCTTTGTAGTGACCTTAATCATTATATTGAATGGGTTGAACTCTGTTGCATGTAATCAGAAAACAAATTATTTTTCTACACTGTTCTCTTAAACCTGACCCATGGACTCATGCTTCCCTAACCTCTGGATAAAAAATCTCTTATTTCTTCTAGATAATAAAATTTCTCTGTTGTTTTCACTTGCTAAATATCACCATTTTAGTAATAAATGGAACACCTAACTTCATAGAATTTAATGCTTTCTCCCATATTTTAGCTCAGCTTAGTACAGCTTAGCCTGGAAGTTTTTTGTTGAGGACGAAGGTCAGAATCTTATCTCATGCCTACTACCCCAACTATCTCCTTCTGTTTCCCTGGTAAAGTTTCTGAATCCATTCAGGGAGTTAGATCAGGAGAAGGAAGGAGGCAAAGGAAGGGATAGTAGAGGTCTTCCTTGATTGCCTCAGATGCTATCTGACTATGGGGCTCCTTGCTATGGTAGTTTCTCAGAGTTACATGGAAATCCCCCACAGTGACTGGAGGTATTGGCAATGCACGTGTCCAGCTGGCCATTTCCAATGTCAGTCTTCAGCACTCCACAAGGACACAGAGCAGTCCTCTCACAGTCTCTGTGCCTCCGGATAACACTCCTAGAAAAAATACCTTTAAATTCACCCTGGCCTGGCTCCCACCTCCTATATTCCATTATGGTTCATAAGACATTAGGAGCTTTGCTCCCACCATGAGTAAAAGTAATTTCATTCCCAGTGCAGTAACTAACCTTTTTGGTTGACAGCCAGCAGCTGCAGGCAAAACCTATTGCCTCTAAATTGCTCAGGCAGAAACAGAATATGAGAGCTTTGAGCTTCTCTAACTCCATGTGACTTATGACAAGACCTGTGGATGATATCTTTAAAATCTTCCCATTTGATTTGGGGTGAAAAGGAAGCATTGCCTCAATTGTTTCTAGAGGAATCTTAACTCTATTTGATTTTTTAACTTCTATATCTTGGAAGTAGATGAGCAGCTAAGACTCACTAAACTAGCATTTTGCCTTTGTCTTTGCCTGTCCTGAAACAGTAGTCCAGTACTGCTCTTAAAAACGTGAAGGTACTTGGCACTTATTTTGTTCTTTAATTTGAAACCTCATCCCTCTCTGTAACAGAAGTGTCTATTTCCATTTAAACACTATTACATCCACAAAAGAGTATTTCATATTTTAAATTCATATTGTATACAGTCTTAAGCCGAAATAAATGAGGTCTTTGCTATAGAAACACAGATTCATCCCTATTATAAAATAATTTATAACAATCTTAAGTAATTCTTGTGCCTAGCAGTCTTTTCATGGAGTAGGAGCAAATGAGTCGATATCCATGGTGGGTTTGTTATTTCAAAGAAACATAACTTTTTTGTTTAGAAATAGAAGTGAACTTAGAAATCAGCTAGTTAACCTTCTTTAATAGTTTAGGTTTAGCTGAGAAAGTTAAACACACTTGAAATTTCTCTAACATTATTTTGTAATTAACAATCACACAGCCAAAAGGTAACAAGAAAGATGGAAAAAAACCTTTTTAAAGTTTCAAGATTTCTAAATGCACATAAATATGCAGAGCAGAAGCAAGGCTGCCTAAGCTGATACTGACACCAAATCCTTAATTTTTTTGTTAAAAGATCTGTCAGAACTTTCTCTGAACATGTTTTTTCTTACACACACACAAAAGTGACTTAAAAATAATTTCTGCCTAAAATGTGAGAAACTATTTACTTAGCCTGAACAGGATTTCATACATTCAAATTGTTTCATATTGTTTTGCAGTCCTCATTGACAGATAGACAATCTATATGTTAATTCATATCTTCCTTCGAAGATCTGAGGATGAATGCCTCTTTGTTTTTGGTTTTGTTTGTTTTTCATTTTTGAGATTTACTCCCATGTTACTTAAATATGAGCTTCTTAATATATGTTAGTAAATATTAGATTCCTGATGTGTTTAGACACATCTTTGTGGATCTGTCACTCTTCCTTTTTTACTTTCTCTGAGCAAAGTTCCTTGAAACACACATTAACTTTCCCTAAGCCAAGGCAGTCGGGAAAAAGGTTTATCTCACAGATCAGACCTAAAGGAGCATTACCTATTTCCAGCCTAAAGAAAGTTGTAGAGGGTAGCTGCTGGGTCAGAAATGGGAAACTAACTTTCCAATAGTGCTACATTTACACTAACATTATTGATCACCATTAAAGCCACTGAAGAGACTCTGTATAGAACAATTGTAAGGGTAAAATTAAAAAGAATGTCAGATTACACTATTTGTTTTTTAATCTCCTGTCAGTTTGGATTATTCTTATTTTATCTACCAGCATTTATTAAAACATTTTGAAAATGATTCATTAGAATATTCACAGCAGTTACATATAGCCTTTATGACAATGGAAGAAATGTTGCATTAGTGAATGTGAATAAGGGCTGATTATTTTTAAGCTGGAGGGAAGCATAATTGTTTCATAAAATTGTGAATAATATAATTTTTTCAAGTGATTGCTATTGGACTTCATAATAAGGGTTAATAAAATAGAGAACTGAAGGGCTTGCTTTTCAAATAACCTTAATTCACATTCAAAATTCTTAGTTAGCTGGGGTAGTACTAAATTAACATTTGTATGGGACAGGTGCTCTCAACTTCCTTTACTCCTTAACTCATCAGAGGGATGTGAGAGAAATACCTATCCCTCAGTAACTATGGCTTATCAAGAAAGGAAACTAAAATAGCAGCCACCCTAGAAAAATAACCCGGAGCTTGTTCAGCACTTCTCTCTGCTATGACACCCATCCAAAGCCTCCTTCCACAATCACAGGTACAGGCTTACTTTTTATAGATTTTTAAAGATTTACTGAAACAACAAACTTCATATCCTTAGCTCAAACTCTCCAACCCAGGGAGGAAGATCTCTGATTTGGACCAAGTATAGCAATAATTTTTTAAGAATATACAAAGGGGAGCATTGTAAGGGAGACACCTCAGTGGTTTTGTGGAAGGAATAAAGTATCATATAAATCTGAACTGGGATAAATATTATTTCTCATTTTATTTGTCTTTTTCCTGATCACTCTGCTAATTTCCATTACATGAGAATGTGTATACCTGGATTTCCCTGTCTTCAGAAGTTTCCATAAGAAGGCAACATGGAACTTTCTATTGAAATCGCCTTCTAATCTTAACCTAAAGAAACTTTTTAGGTTAACATGTACATAAACCAGTCGACCAAGATGCAAAAAAGGATGCAAATATTGGGTCACAAACCTAGAGTAGTAAAAACAATTTTAGTTGCAGGTTTCTCTGTGCATCTACCCTTTGTTAATTACACAGATGTGACTGTGGAAACATTAGGTACCTAATTGTTCAACGTAATGAAATTTTGGTCCTGGCCAATAGATTTTATTTATCCTCCGTTATGTAAATGAAAATTCAGTAATACATACATATTATAATAAAATATTTGTCCTTTTCACACTGACAGAAAACTAAATAAACAGAAACAATTGAGATAATAGAAGAGAAAACCTTGGAAAGACTTAGCCGTGTTCAGAGAACGAGAACACTCAGGGGGTATATGGTGTATAAGTCTAAAGGAACACGGGGATACAATTTCCTCAGGTTTGAAGAACACCCAAAGAATGTCAATGTGGATAAGTATTAGATTTGTTCACTATGGTACACCTTTAGGGACCAAGAGAACATGTTCTTTAGCCACCAAAAAAAAAAGAAAACTTTTTAATAGACTTCTTTAAAAATGAGAAACGCCACCTTGAATCATAATAAGTATGCTATCATGTGCAGCATTAATGCATAGTTAGCTTAAAAATTCCTCAGTGTTTCTCCCCATGTATACACATATATGAAAAATGTCTGCAGAGATTAGATAGCCTGCAAATGATGTAGAATTGTCATCATATTATTTGTGTTCTCCTTCCCACAAAAGGAATTGTTGCTAAAAAGCACCAGCCTAGCCAAGGGTACATTTATTTCCCAGCCCTATTATAACTAGTTAGGGCCATATAACTAATTCTCTCTAATGGAATGTTTTCAGAAGTGACATATGTCAGTTCTTTCTTTTTTTTTTCAATTTGTTAATATCTTTTTTATGGTGACATTGGTTAACGAAATCCAGTAAGTTTCAGCTATACACTTTAATAGTAAGGCATATATATATTTACATCTTGTGTTTACTCCCCATAGTTAGATTTCTTTCTGTCACCACATGTTTGATATGCATCAGTTCTAAGATGAAATGGCTAAGAAATGGGTGTATCTTCACCATGCTCATGCTCTCATTTTCTTGTCCTTTGACTGAAAGGAAAAAACTACAATATTTTAGGAGTTGGTGGAAACATAAGATTAAAGGAATACAAATCCATGAATAATAGTGTGGAAGGCCACCAACTTTACAAGTGTTAGGTAGCTAGTCAGACATGAGCAACAGAGGAACAAGGAACAGGGGCCTAGCCTAGAGACCGCCCAAAGAACACCCCAACAGTAGTAGAATTCCGGGTATGCACATGCACACTAGGCAAAGTGTTAAAGAGCAACCAAGTGTCAATCAAGATGACCTCACTTGCCAATCACCTAGGAATGCCTTTGGAACTACCTATCACTGCCCAAATCTAATTCAGAGATTCCCACTTCTGGGTTGTTGTTGTTACAGCTCTCTGTTACAGGTCTCATCGCTAAAACGATGTGCCTCCTTGGAGCATGTTTTGTCTTTCTAAAATATATTTTTAATAAATCTTTTCTAAATCTCATTGATCTGTGATCCTTCACTGTGTCGATGAGGAAGAACAGAAGAAAAATGTTAATTACACTTCTGCGCCATTATTTTCCCCACCCCCACCTCCGTCATTGAGGCGATGCCGAAGTTCACATCGGCCCCAAAGGTAACACAAGCACATTATAGTAACTGTTATATTAGTGAGAAATATAGTTCTATTATATTACATCACTAACATTTTGGGGTTAATTTGTTATAACAGTGTACCTTGAGTAATAAAAATTATGATAATTTTCCTTTCTCTAATAAAATTTAAAGTATTTCACATAGTCTTGTTCTGTAATAATTTTATTATAATTTATTGGATGCTCTATTATTATGTACATTTATGGCAATGGAAGAAATGTCAAAATAGTAATTTTAAGTAAAGGGTACCTATTTTCTTCAAGTATGATTAACTTTTGACCAGGCCTGAGTTTAGCTTTTGATGATTCCAGCATTCTTATATATCTTAAATTGCCTTGTCTTCACCATCTCATTTTTAAATATAAATTTTTCTTTACAAAGGGATGCTATAGAATTTCAGCATATTAAGGTCTTTTGACTTTGACAAATTCAAGACCTGAACTGCAGAATCTGAAAAATAAGAAATTTGTGTCATTGTAAGGCAGAAAATTCGGGCAGTTGTTTGTTAGCAAAATATAGCTGAAACAAGTTTCATAGGCATCTCCCTTACATAGTAAAAACTGAGTAAATCTTAAATTCTCTAGAAGTATTTTTACTCATTTCTCACTGTGCTTACTACTCTCTTTTCTCCTTATTGGGCCTCCATCTTACTCTTACCTTCATTTATGGGCCAAATTGAAAAGCACAAGTTTTGAGATCCCATACAATTTCAAGTAGTCAAAAGAGTAAAGATCTTCAGAATATTAGTTAACCAAATTTTAAAATGGTCATTTTAAATGTTTGTTTTAGTCACGGAATTATAGTATTTTTGAAATACTTTGGAAGCCACTAAATAATTAGCTAATAGCTAGCCAGTTTGTGAAAGGAACCAAAGAGCTAAAAAGTTTTGGAAATATCTGATAAGATCTGACTCTGGGTACAAGTTTATATTCATAAGGCGGAGTGAGTTCTGTGAACTGGTGTTATTGGTTGATGGTAGAGTAAAGGCTATCTCTGCTTCTGCAAGTTTTTAATCCCTTGGAGAACTTAAGCCACATAGATGAACATTCAAAACTATGATGGAACAGATGTTAAATGTCATGCTTAAACTATAGCATACAGTACAGGAAAATCTTTGATTTGTCATATTATAGGCTATGTATTCCCTCTGCTACTAAAATTGTAAAATGGGTTCCAATAGGAAGGTTTAGCCTAACAAATGAGGCTGTTTTGTTCCCCAGATTGATGATCCATGAGATTGACTGAAGCTTCTATTTCATCCAGGTTGGTGGAAGGGGGTCCTAGGCAGCAGTCTCTGTAATTTTTGATGTCTGACAAAACAAATGAAATTCATGTGACAGACTTTTTCCCCTCCTAACCAAATCAACATTTATTTATGATGGAGGGCAAGTTGGATGAAAAAGGACAGTATCGTTTGCCATAAATCATGAAATTTTACATTCTGCTTTTTAGAAAGAGGAATGGCTGGTCTGTGGTATATTTATAACATCAACATTTCCTTAATACTTTAAAAATAGAAAATGTAGGACCAAAACTGTCCAAAATATAACTCCATAATACTCAATATCTTTAAGAAATCACTGAAAATTATTATACATTCTCCTATTGCTTTTTTTTAAACTCTATATATAATTTTTACACTCAGTAAGAATAGCTTTTACATATGTACCTGATTTTCTGAGCTTTATAATTATTTCTCAGTTTCTATAGCAGTGTCTATGTAAGACTCCAACTGAGAGGCTAGATAGTGCGCAACCAGTATGGCACCTGGAATTAGAGGACCTGAAAGCATATTGAATGACTGCCTGAAGTAATGAATGATAAAAAAAGAATATTTTTCAGGATCTTCTCAGAACTGGAATTCACTCTTTTGAGTAAGATAAATTTGCACTACTCCAAGCAAAGATGATTTCGAGAAAAAATAAAATGTGAAGAATCAGAAGACATTAACATCTGAAAATGAATGATGTTGGCAAAATAGTACTGACAATTGATTACTAATAATGACAGTGGAGAAGTGAATATAATAATGTGATTTAAAAATATACATACGTTATTTCAGCTTTGTTCAATAGTCTAAACAGATAAGAAAAACAATATCATGTAACACCTTTTTTTTTAAATATGAACATTAGATTATATACAGCATGGACAGTATGTAAAAACAGGAATGATAAAGCAAGCTGTGACACTTCTATTATATAAAATAATGAACCAAAAATGAATACTATGATGTTCATGAATATATATTCTCTGTTTTTTGAGAATGCATAGAAGGATACAGTGTACAGATTAATCTAAAAACGTGTTAGGAAACATTAAATAATGCAAAATGACTTACTAAAGAACTTTGATGATAATGTTAAGATGCTGAATATAAACCACAAGAAGATAATAGTTTCTGTTTTGTTTTTAATATCTGTGAATGAAAAGTGAATCATGAGGCAAATATTAGAATATGAATGAGAATAGGTTGTGGAAAATAAAATGTTAAATTGCTTAAACGAATTTGTATCAAATGTAACTGAAAGAAAGGTGAGGAGAGGAGACTTTTATAAGACTTTAGCAGGTAAGACATTTTAAAATATTAAGAGATCATAGAAAACTTTTCAAGAACAGATTATGACACATATATTGAAATAGGCAATTGAGTTAGTGTTAGGAAGAAAGTTGTAGACATTTTTAAAGAATTAGAGAGATGAAACCGTAGGGTGAGGAATGAATCAGAAGACAAATGGCAAGTTAGAATGTCCTTATGTGAGAGATAAATAAATGCAAATGACTTAATGCAGTAACCTTTTTTAAGAAAGAAATATGGCATCTAAATATTTCAAGGGCATTCTTTCACTAATGTTTTACAAAGGAGCAATAGAAATATGGTGACTCTCAGTTTGTGACTGTGTCTGGTTAAAAACAGCAGTAGACTTTACTAAGTATACTTAAGAAAAATACTTGAGTATACCAAAAAATATCATGCTATATGTAGACTCTGAATAAAAATACTTCAGCATACAGATGTTCTAGATTAGTCAATATAATATTTAAAACCAAAGTGGACATACTGCAACAATGCGCTGAATCCAATCGTAGGAGGGATGAATGAAGTCATATTCTGATAAAGTACATGTAAAATTAACAAAGGGGTATATAGTCAAAAGGACTGGATAATTTAGTGGAGTTAGATAAATTATACTAACTGTAAGTGTTTTAACATATATAGTACCAATTTGGAGTGAAAAGACTTAGTATTTCTTGTTGGCATGTGGTTTCCCAGAGGAAGAAATATTAATCGTATAGTAGAAATCAACATGCATTTTAGAAGGCATGCTTTCTACAAATAGTTGATAAATGCTATGAGAACTACGCTAATGCAAACTTGTTACTTTCTATAAATTAAAATACAATTGAGGCTTAATACATGAAGACAAGCTATGCCAATTCAAAGTGCCATGTGATAAGCGTTTTTGGAATGGTGAAACAATAATTTAAGGGAAAAATATTGGAGAGGGAGAAGATACGATATTTTCTCCAAAGAAGATTGAATAGCTTCTAACAGTATTCCTTTGGACTTCTTATTTGATTTTCTACATTGTTATCTCTACTGTTCATTGCCTCATATTTGGAGTTAATGATGTTTTTTAAAAATTTCTGTTACTTAAAAATTAGTTTTTTTCCTTTTTTCATCTTAGCTTGAATCAGTTTACATTTTTTAAACATAATCTTGATCTTTTGTTATAGCTTTTTGTTCTCAGTCTATATGATCATTTTTATTGTTTTGTTGTGCTTTTAATTTAATTTTTATTCTAAAATCATCCATTTTTATCATAGCAAGTTATTTTTATAAGCACATTCTTCTACATGGTTAAGAAAATATTACCAATTTTTATGCCATTAATTTTTTAAGTTTTTTATCTTTTCCATAAGACCTTCCACCCTGCACTTTTATTATCTTGCTCTGATATCCTGGGTTAATGGCATATTCAGAAAAGTATTCTAACAGGAGAGGATGTGTGAATTAATCTTTACACTCTCATTGTCCTCTGGGACTGAAAGAATATTCCACTTTTTGGCAGGGTTGATATGCAGAGCTTCTAGTTCAATTTTCAGTAATGGCCAGAAATTTATCTAGTATGGTTTTGTAAAACGAAAGTATGTTTTCTTCTGCCCTCCAATGGTTCTTTATCTAAGAGGAGAAGTATTTATGTCCTAGTGAATTTGAGGCAGTCTATATTCTTTGACCAGAAAAATCTCTAAATCATCATGGCTCAGCCTACTTCTACTATTCTGCAGAATATTATGTGCTGAAAATATACTTCCAGAAGGCAGTGTGGTGACATCAATTTCCCTGCTATTATTCTCTTTGATATTATTGAATTGTTGACTTACTGATGAACCGTATACGAAAAACAACTCTGACTTTTCCAAGAAGAATTACCTATAGAAAGCTGGCAGAGGTTGGGAGTTAGGGGTGCAAGACAGTGGCCTGATTTCCTCCATAGCACAGGTCATGCATCCCCAAGAATAAATGTGCCATTTTAAAGAGTGATCATTTGTTTCTCATATTTTTTTAAAAGAATTGTGATCTAGATCTATCTATCTATCTATCTATCTACTTATCTTTCATTTCCTTTTTTCTTTTCTTTTTTTAGTGTGAGTTCAATATGAGAAAATTGTTAGAATGCATTTATCAAAGCCATAAAGTGATATTATGTATTAAAAGAAAAATTCCAAGAAATCTAAATCTATATTATTTCATAATTTGTTTCAAACATTATTGATCTTATCAAATTTCTTGAGATAATACTAAAACTAACTAATTTAAGTGTTACAGTAGCTACTTCAGCCAAGTTCTGTTAATGGTGCTAAAGAAGATAATTTTGAGTAGTAAGAAAAGATGGAATATGTTCATAATTTGCAAACCAGTTGATTTATTACTGTATGATCTAGAGTGGATTTTTCAATATAGTAATTGCTATGTACACAAATTTTAATCTCTATTTTAAAATTCAAAATTACAAAATGAATATTTTCAGTTGATCTGATTCTTATCTTTTATGAAAAAATATGGTAATACCATTTTCTTCATTCTTACCCTTAGTATTAAAATTGACTCGTAAGAGATTATATAGTCTTTTTTTTTTTTTCAGATCTGCTTAATACAGAATATGTTCTGAAAGCATCTCATTCTAACTTTGGGTGTTATAAGTTTTGATTCCTAAGTGATAATAAATCATACACAATAAATATTTTTCTTACTCTGCATGCAACTATTCATAGGATAAGAGAAAGAGTAATTAGAAGCTTGGAAATAATTTATAAATACTTTGAGGAACAATAAAAGAGGAACAAAGAAAATATACTAAAACAAAAAGGAGATTCGTAAGAATAAACAAGCACTGCATTACAAAGTTTATAATTCGCTGTATTTTTGTCTTTCTGTTTTTAGAAACCAATACATTAGAGTTATTTATTGAGATGAGATACAAAGAGAGGAGAGAGGAAATAATCACTATAAAAGAGAAAAGAGCTATAAATTCATGATGAAAGGTGAAAAAGAAAGTTATGTATAGGTAATGGACGATAGTAAATAAAATTTATTTTATTTATATTTTGGCAATCTTAGGACTTGCCACACACCTCATCCAAGAGTATGCCCTCTTCAGTAGATGAGATATTACATAATGGCATGCCACAGTGCACTGAAAAGAGCATGCAGGAGGCTTCTGGCCCTATGCGGGGGAACTCTCAAATAGACTAGGACAAAGGATAATATGAATATTCCTGATCCATACCTGCTCACCTTCAAACATCTCTCGAGCTAACTACAGAGGTCCACAAGTGCTATCAATAGAAATGTAGGCAGTCCAAGAAAGTGATTATTATTTCATTTATTTGACCGAGAGCATATATTCATCATGTGCATAGTTGTCTAAAATTTAATTATAAGCATTTAAATAAGAAGAGTGTGCAATGTTATTCTTTTCACACAGCTTCACATACCACAAAGGAACTGCCTCTGATTTAAAAAAAAAAAAAAAAGGAAAATCTTCAAATTTTGCTTTCCAAATCTGAGGGAATAAACTTTAGTCATGCAAATGTAAACTGCTTATCAGTTACAACTCTTGTGTTTTAAGAAGTCTCCCTCCACAGATGGATGTGCTACACCGATTACTAGCTAAAAGGATGTTGGGAGGAGGCTAAATATGGAGTCTAATCAGCATAAACCCAGAGTTTCCTAATTATTTTATGAAAGAGTCAAAATTAAGTACATCCATAGTTCCATGCAGCTCATGTTAAAAACGTATATAGATTGAGAGATGGAAGCACAAACCAGCAGGGGCCAGGAAGAACTGTTGCTTAAACTTTTTACTCAAACAGAAATAAGAAAGATAATTGTGAAGATTCTAGAACAGAAGGAATTCAAACCTGGAAATAACAGCCAGAGAGCATGTCTTAGTTTTATAAACAGAATAGCATAGTAAAAGATAAAAAATAGAAGCAATTTAAATTTTCTGTGGTACATTTATTTCTCAGGAAAGTGGCTTCCCACTGTGAACGTTCGCTCCTCCACGGACTGTGTGCTCAGCAGCTCAGATGTATTCAAGCCGCACAAATACCTGTAATGATTGCAGACTACAGACTAAACCATAATAAGGCATCAAAAAAGGAGGAAAAAAAGAAGACTGAAGGTAGATAACGTAATGAAAAAAATTTGAACGTATGATCCCAGTTTTCTTATTTTCATGTGAAGCGAACGATATTACTGAAGTTCAAAGCTATTCACTTTTCCTGGAAACCCAATTTCAAGTTATTTCAAAGAGGAGGAACCTTTTGAAAGACCTGAAACACCAACAAGAAAAAGAAATCCACAGGTGACTAATGCGCTTTCAGTAACTGTCCCTAAATTCAAATCTGTGACATCCTTACCTATATGATTGAGGACAGTAAGTTGTTCTAATTAGAAATATCTTATAAGTGATAAAGACAATGCACTGGCTAACAGCACTCTTAGGTTTTTGCCATTAAAAGAAGCTTAATAAACTCTAATCATTTTGCCACCATTAAATTCAACTCATGTGAGATGTTCCCAATCACTACTTTTTAGTGATTATGGTAGGTGATGTCCACAAAGATTTGTTAGTAGGAATGAAGGGAACAGACAAGAAAGATAACTCCTTTATATGAACAGTTTCCAAACTTCCTGGATATTAAAAATTGCCTGAGGTAATCTTTAAAAATACAAAATCGAGCCAGAATAAAAGTTGTAGTTAAAAATACAAATTTCTATTAAAATTACAACTTCTGCCTATGAGCCACTGACTCAGAATCCCCCAATGATTATTGTCAACAAGTAACTTTTAGAAATACATGATAGCAATGAAGGAGCATTTTTAAAAAGGAAATAACTGACTAAAGTAAATTACAATTTTGCCTAGAAGATTTAAATACTAAATTATTTGCACATAAATAAAGTTTTAAAACTGGATTTTACTAATGAAATTACAGCATTTACGTATAGTCATGGTTTGTTATGAAAAATTCTAGAGAAGTTAATGATAGCTTTATAAAATAGTGTGTGTAAGAAATTAAACTCTAAGACAGAAGAGGAATATTCAGTAATGCTACAATTCCTGAAAAGCTAAATATAGAACTGAAGAAAACGATTATTAGATTATTGTCACGGACAATAGTTTTCAGGAAATTTAAATCTTAAACTGAATTTCTATTAAAATTATATTCAGATTTCCTTGTCTCATTTCACTGAAAAAACATTCCTTTGAGAATTTTTTATGAACAAATTTCTTTAAAAAAATTACATGAATGCTTGCCCCAAGCATGTGGTGTACTGGTAGATACTGTGTGGATTATAAATCTTAGCTCTTATTTTCAGGATGTTTATAATTGAGGTGGATGTTTATAAAAGAAGGGGAACAAACATCTGAAAACTAAAATAACAGTAATAGTCAATAACATGTGGGTCCAAATAATTTTATCTGATCCAATGTATAAATACTATATATCAAAAAGAGGCACCTAATGAAAAATAAAGCAAATAAGGTTTCATGTACGTGAGCCCAACTGATTAGCCAAGTCTTCATATAGGAAGTAGTGGTTGGAGAAAACTTTGAAAAAGGGGAAAATTCAAAAACACCAAGAGATGAATAGAGGGTACTCTAGAAGTAGGAGTTTTTAATTTACAAGCAACTACTGGAGACAGGAATCTATCTATATATATTTGTTAAAATAATAACTACACTTTTAAGAAAACTATACCAGTTATGTGCCATGTATTATGCTGAGTACTTTTTAATCTCATTTAATCCTCATATTACTGTTTTTGACTCCTTTTCTGTAATAGCATAGAAACTCCAGGATTCTTCTGATTACTCCTTATTTAATGACATTTATTTAGTCTATACTGAGTATAACTTAAAGTATAATAGTGTATCTGATAGTTCAATTTAATGGTCAAATACTCGTTGAGAGGATTGCTTAAGACAGATCACCAATGTGCATACCCTAAGAATTTTATAACAATATTCACAAGTTTTCCCTGGAACAATTAATGCAAGATTATCTCAGTGGTTTATTTTTAAAACTAATTTTTAATTTACTATGTACATATACACGCACACAGACAGACTCTATTGCTTTGCCATTGCCAGCAGACATGAACACAGCTGATTGGACCACAGGCGGATGTTCTCTCTCTTGCAGGTATTTTAATTAAACGATACAGTAATTCTTGTTAGATGACTAAGACTGGGATTTACAGTTATTCGTAACTATATGAAAGCAAAGACTGAAGCATGGGCAGAGATGAGACAGATAATCAGATGAGAATCAGATAGAGAGAAAGAGAGAGAGAAAGCTCACTCCTATGCTATCCTTGAGAGGACGAGAGAGGAGTCCACTCTTCTGATTTTCCAAGTTAGTTTCAGTCTCTCTGTGACAAGCTGGTGCCTCATTTACAGGACTTGGATGTCCACAAAATAACTTGCTGTTACCTTTCAACTTGTTAGAATGAGTAGGCTTCCGTTCTTTGAATAGCAGGGATACCTTTCAAGAGAACTGTCATGTGAAAGTGAAGTCTTCAAAACCCTCTTCTGAAATATGTGTATGTGTATACATACACGTATGCAAGTTATAGTAGATATAATATGTTAATAATACATTAATATAATAATAACATTATAATATAAAATTATATATACACATATAGACATTTTTTCATTCTATAGATATCTTCAGTTTCACTTTCTGAATTTCAGAGAAAGAGAAAGAGCAATTGAATTGCTTCTACAAGGAACAAGGCCAAGTGTTTGGGACTCACCACAAATTCAGAGTGTGAACTGGAATAATTATAACTAAAAAGGGATAGTGAAGGCACCACTAAGGAAGTAACTTTATTCATTAAAATGATACAACAATAAAAAATTGCTACTTTCTCAACAAAAACCTATACAGATTTATGATAAATACCTGCCAAAATGGTAAAGAAGAGAAGCCAAAAAAAGGCTGACAGAGAAGGGAAGAAACCGAGCTGCTTAGTATGTGAGAAAGGTTCCCCCTGCCCCCATCTCAAAGACTGAGCATCAATGTATGTCGATAGCTGCCTATAGGTAGCTGAGTGATCCAAATAATGACATACAAAGTACCCATGTTGCAGGAATGCAAAAGTAACACAATAAAGTTTCAAGCAATAGGAAATCTGGGAGTGGAGAGCCATGAAAATCTTGCAGCATGAGATACAATAAAGGTTCTTCTGGAAAAGGGCTCTGGGGAAGAAGACTGTCACCTTTCATTCTCCTCCTTCCATTAATATGCCCTATGATGGCATGAATGAGGGAATCATTTAAAGGTTTTGGGAGATTGAATATCTGATATTCAAAAGTAGCTGAAAAGGCAATATAATAGAGTGGGTAAATGGGTAGTCTCTTAGAACTACGCTACTTGGTATGACTCCTCACTCTCCCTACTCCTTGCTCTCTCACTCACAAGTTCTTTAACCTTGGGCAAGGCATTTAGTCCTCAGTGCCTGAGTTTTCTTATCTTTAAAATGATGGATAAATAAGGTTCTGATGATTAAATGTTTGTGCATGTGTGTAATGGAAACATAGCCTGAGACATTAAAACCATGTATATTATTTAACATTATTTAATATTTTAACCTGGTTAAATTGTCTTATATATAACTCATATGAAATAAACTTCAACTTCATACTTAAAACACAATTAAAGTGAAAACTCTATTAAAACAGTGCCTATCACATTCTAAAGTGTTTGTATGAAGACGGAGCAGAAAATGGGAAACAATGGATGACAGGTTAAGGAAACTGGACCAGGTCCCATAATAATGCGTAGCCATTAGGGGTAGTAGCCTACAGTGGTGGCACAGTGAAAATGAGGTCGGTTTGCAATGCTATCAGGTTAGTACAGGAGAGGAAAATAGCTAAGATGTGAGGGAAATCAGGAGAGTTTTGCAAAAGCCCCCCCAATCCAAGCATTTCTAGGTGGGTGACAGTGACAAAATCACTCTTAAAATGACCTCAAACTAATCCCATGAGACCTGGTTCCATTTTCTAAGGTCTTGCCTCTCCAATATCTTCAAAAGATGTCTCAAAGAAAGGAGAGAGAGGAGATGAGATTTGTTATTTATGGGATACAAACTGAATATAATTATGGCAGTTTCAAAGCAGATGGACACTCATGTTGATTTTTTCCCTTCATCTTTCTTATATCTAAGTTGAAAAGCTTGACACCAATTATTTGTCCCTGCACACTAGAAAACTCTTAATCACAGCTGAATGGAATAAGTAGTTTTTTTTCAGAAACCTCTTCAAGAAAGGACTTACATGGATAGCAACTCTGATTGTGATGAGAGTTGGCAGCTGAAGCTAAAATTAATCCAATTCCAAATGATAATTAATAAATCAGCTAAAACAAAGATAGACTAGAGTCCTTGTCTATGCCTAGCATAGTTTCTTTTGACCTCATAAACTGAATTTCTCAAGGTTAGTTTTTCCTTTAGTTAAAGAGTTAAAATAGCATTAAAACCTACCTTAAATCAAAGGGGAATTTTTAAAAGTATACTTTAGTTAAACTTGGCACCTATTTCAGATATAAATGCCAGGTACATTGCTTTTCAAATGACTTCAGCTCATTGCAAAGTGCCTGAGCATATAGAGAATCGTGAGAATTTACTATGCAAATAATAATCACTTAAAATTGCCTTTGAAATGTCAAATCTGCTTCATACTGAGGACCAGAAATTTGGAAAAAATATTTTTCAGGTTTTACAGCCATAGGAAGAAATACGATTCTATTCTATTTGATTGCTATATAAAATAAATACCCCAGAGAAATAAGAAAATCACACACAATGACCTACATGATAACATGATATAAATACTCAAAAATTGCTATCTCGGCAGGCTTATTTAACATTATTTTACATTAGATTTAGGAAGAAATTAGCACCATTTTGTTATATTAGAAGGGCAACCTGAAATTATGTCTATAAACGTAGATGGAGTGGATCTTCCCTTCCACTCCTGTTGTCTCCTCTCCTGTGCATGAGAGAAATTAAAACAGCCATTGACACCACAGCCAGGCTCACTGTGAAGGTTCAGCTCCATCACAGTGTCAGCTAGCAGATTTTATGAAGCTTCCCATAGAATTGTTTTCTCTAGTTTAATGGAACTTCCACTAAAGGATCACCACCAGGTCTGTCAAAATTAAGAACGAAAAATTCTCTCAGGAGTGGCTTTCTAGCGGCTAAATTGGTAGCAATAAATGAAAACATGGAAACAAGGTCGATTTCATACTCAGTTAAGAAGACAGCGTTTTTTCCTAAAGTTTATAATGGAAATATTCAGGGAGTGAATTTATACATTATGATTTAACAGCAACAGTGGATTTGTTTACAATAAGTCTCATCTCAATGTTGGTAACAGGGGTGGGTAAAGGAGACTATTGTCCTGCTCTACCTGCAGTGGCTTTGGGAAGTAGGTTCTATATCATTCTTACCACTGTTTTAGTATCCTAAAATATTATAGATTTTTGATGGTGCAAGAAACAAGTAAAGGTTTTTTTGTATTTTCTTTTGTTTTTGTTTTTGTTTTTATCTTGCCAGGTAAAAACCAGATGGCTTTCAGAATAGAACTAAAAAGGAAGAGGATTCTTGAACATTCTTCTATTTTCTGTGACTAATGGCATCAATGGTGGTTTTTTGTTGTTTGTTTTTTTTATTTTTATTTTATTTTATTTTGTTTTTTTTTAGGCAAGGCAACCCTTGGTTGACCTCACAGATTGCAAAGACCTTGTCAGCTTACAATCCTTTTTTTTAATTTTATTTTTTGCATCTACAGCACCTGGTCTTCCTAGTGTTTGTTTTTTAGTAACAGACTCTGGATGTTGTCACATTACCCTTTTAAAAGGAAATGTGGAAAATTTTGTGCTAAATCACTTACTAGTGAGAAAGATATAAAATTGTCTTGACATTTAAAAATGTAACACCTTTTTTCTACTCTAAATTAAACTAGTTAAACAATTTTAAAATCAACTAAAGTAGGAGAAAAAATTATTGTATGAACAAGGCTAAGAAATAATTTAGAAAAATGCTTATTTATGCAAAAAGCAATTTTATCATGGTAGTTTTTTCCCTCTTTTTAAAATTAATCTTCTCCAGCAAAATGTTTTTTACTTTCATTTAAAAACACCTAAAATTGATTTATTCAAATTAAATAAAATAACATAATAATTTTGTTCAGTTAATTGTCACATAATTACAAATTTTAATATTACGTCAATCTTTTTAGTGGCATATTTACTCTTTGGGGATAAACTTAGTAATAAACTATATGAATGCAGAGAGCATTAAAGGCTTGGCAAGTATAATAGTTCTTATTATTACAGGAGAGTTCCAATTTTGTATTAGAATAATAATCAACTAAACTGAATAATGATAACTGAAAAAATCATTTACATCTCTCTCCAAATAACTTTTAGTCTGTCACAAGACCAGGTTTCCACAAATAAAATATTTTCAGTGAACATGGAATAAATTCCTTTTATTCAATTTAACATAGAAAATTATATTGAGGCACAGGAAATAATATTAAAAATGTAATTCATGTTTCATTTAAATTGTGAAGTTAACATATCAAAACTAATAGTAATCCAGAAAAGAGGAGAAAAAAGCATGTAATTCTATTATTCCTGCACAATGAATTTATTGTTGCTTATTTAGTTTCAAGCTATGCTCGTATGTATATTTTAGCTGTAAAATATGTAGCCATAGTAATAGTACCTATACGATTTAGAGTTTTGTGTTTTTTTCACTTAACATTTATTTCATATGCTTTTCCATATTTTAATGTCATTAGTAATGACTGCATACTATCTATCAAAAACTAGTCTATAACTTTCTAATTACAATATCTATAATTTTTTAAAAAGTGCAATGCTGTTTTACAGCCGTATTCATGCAATTATTCCTTGGTAATTTGTAACTATAAATCACAGTATGGTATCAATCACATTTTTGTGGCTGTTGGTTACTTAGATTTTCATCCTTTTTTCCTGATGCATATACATTGCCTACCTAATTTTAGGAATAATAAAATCAAAGAGCTTAAACAATTTCTTATGCCTGCCAGTAAATAAAAGGTAGAGCTAAATTTTAGAACATAGAATGCTTAATTTTAATCATTTTATATGTGTCATTTTTGTCATATAGTTACAAAGTGCTCACTTTGTGAGACTTACTGTGATATTTACTGGATGACAAAATATTTTGCAAGACAAAACACTTCTCAATAGATATAAGTAATTTATTGCACAAAACTAAGGTTGTGGACAATTAGTTCTACAGCCATAATGAGGTAGGCTAGGTTCAGGTTAAGGACGGACGGTTAGAATGGATTTAGTACATTAGCAGGCTGTGGCCTAGAAATGATGGCAGCAAAGGGTTAGACAAGGTTCAGGAACCTTGATTATCATGGAGGGTATTAAGAAAGGGGGTGAGGATGTTCATGGCAAGAAGCTGAGGAGAGGGCACCTTATCTCACCAGTTGGGCAACTTTAAAAGCCTGAGTCTTCGTTTCGTCAGCTGGAAGTAATTGTAATAATAGCTACTTCATTGAATGGTTAAGAGATTCAATGAGTTTATACATAAAGAGTGCTTACTGAAGTCTCTAGCACATTAAAAGAAAGTCAAAAATGTTCATTGTTATTGTTGTTGATAGTATTCTTCAGCTCATTTAAGAGTCAAGTCTAGGGTGTATACTGAACATCAGAAGCCAGGAGTTTCATTTAAGGAAATGTGAGAAGCATATGCATGCTCCATGGGAGAGAGGGCCACTCAAAATAGAGGACACCTGGAAGTGAGACGTGATGACAAAGCGGTTTGAAGTAAGGAGAGTCACTGATTATAGAAAGAAATAGGTCACAGAAGGCAAAGGCCCAGTCAGTCCTGCCAGTTGGGAGCCCTGCTCTGTGCTTCCAATTCAGCTCATTTTGAGTAAAGGCACCCAAGGTCTCTTCAGGTCATGGATTGGGACAGTTCTAACTACAGATCATGTATGTACCAACTCTCTCTTGTTTTATAAACCATTTATATATATTTTAAATTGTTGGATTTACAATAGCCTTACCAGTGACTAAAGAAAATACACATTGTACTCTATACAATTTTTGAGAGCAAGGCCTTTCATATTTTAAAATAAAACTCTTTAAAATCAAAGGAAATCAAAAAGAAAAACACCAGCAGACTTGACTACATTAACATTAAACTCTTTTAAATGTGATAAAAACATCATGAATTAAATTAAAAGGCCAAGGACAAACTGAAGGGAGGGGGGATGATTAAATAAAGGGTCAAAGGGTTAATAATATAAGTAAAAAGCAAATTTCTAAAATGAATACTCCAATAGAAAATGGATGAGCTTCAAGGAAAAAATCAATTTTGAAAAATTTGAGTGGCTGAAAAGCAGAGACAAAAATGTTCGGCCTGAGCAACAGTCAAAGATCTGTGACTATAAAAGCTTATAAATTATCAAATTATAAAAATATGCATAGGTATATAAAATCTAGTGTTGGACATGGCGAGAGGAGCAGTCATACTTGCTAGGAACTAAAATGTTAAAATATATCCTGAAGCACAATTTGACAAAATGTAACAAAACTCTTAAAAGTATCTATAAAACTTAATCTAGAATATATTAAACACTAAGTAAGAAGTACGAAGGTAGTCTACTCAGAATTTTTGCACTAAAAAAGTTTAAAGATAATATACATGCTTGCTGATAAAGGATTAATTAATAAAATAGCATACGCATTCATTGATTTTGATCTTATAAGTACTTATTGACATATAAAGATATTTTCAAGTGAAGAAAAGAAATTCAAACACAGTAGAACTTGTTTTTCATGGGTAAATCCTATATAAATGTTACCTTGAAAAAATCTGGAAGACATAATTTAATGGAAGATTATATACTTTTAAATTATCCTTCTTTTCTTTAATTCATGTTCTGTACATTCTCAATTACAAATATATATATTTGTAATGGAGAAAATATAATTAAAGGTATAATAGCATGACCTTTGGACACAGTCAAGTCAGGTATACAGAGCCAGTTCTACCATTAGGAATCTTCTTAATCTCTTTAATTCTTAGTATTTTAAAACCTAATAATAGCATCCATATTATAGAGCCATATATATTAAATGACATAATGCATGTAAAGGCTTCAGATGATTGGCATATGGTGGGTATTCAATAAATATTTGATTTTTTACTTTATAGACATTTGATTTGTAAGAGCTTTAAACTCAGTTAGGAAACGTGGTTTTAATCTTAATATCCCTGGAACATAAACTAGTATCAAGTACAAAGTAATTGATTGTGAAATGGAAGGAAGAAGGAATGTGTAACATGGGAAGTTATGCTCCTGCTACACTGAATGTCTTAACCAGAGTCCATACCTGTATCTTTTTTATTTTGAAGGCCTTGCCCAAGTTTTCATTTATGACTCTAACTCTGACTTTGTTCTCCATGGGGCTTTTGTTTTTATGATTTCAGTAACTATTGGCTCTCAATTTTGATTTCTACCTCGGACTTTGTTTTTCTATGTCAAATTATATGTGCTATTTGACTGTCCTTTTGTCACTGTAACTTTTGTTTTTTTTGTGTGTGCTAATCCTCTTTCTCGGATATGAGAATGATATTCATTCATTTGTAAGACAGAAAAACCCTAATAGATTCTATGTGTTAGAAGGATCTTGCCTAGCACTAATCAAGAAAAAGACTCATGATATTTTATAGATATTCACACCTACACATAGCTTCAAGAACCCTGACAGATTATCCAGCACAACTTCTTTCTTTTACGGAGGACAAAGTATTGCACTTAAAGATTAAGGCATCCACACTTGGTTAAACAGTTAATTAATAACAGAACCGACTTCAGGTCTTCTTATTCCCAGGCCATTACCCTTCCCACAATATCTTGCTGTTTTTAAGGTTCTTAAAAACAGACTCAATGATGCTGAAACATATTGCTTTTGTTTTTAAAATGGACAAGACTTCTGGTATTCTAGTTTACAGTGACTAAGGCAAAATCTAATCTTACATATTTTTTTCTGAAGCAAATAAAACTTAGTTCAGCTTTAAAAAGGTGCAATTGGCTGTGTAAAAATTTTGTCTTCCATACACTAAACTGACCAAACTTCGGTGCGTGCTGAACTCCTTGTGGGAAGCCTATCTTTCAAAACACAGATCAATTTCATGTATTCTAGATGGACACAGTATGGCCAAAACAAAGATAATTAACACAGAATATGGTATTCAGTAATGCTTTTACTGAAGTCCAATTACATTTGCAAATATTATTTTATATATGTGTTTATATCCAAAAGCAGTACGCTTCTGGCAATGATGAACTCAAATGACCCTTCTCTGATAGAGGAGAATACATTGAAAAAAAATCTCTTATGAGTTAGAAATTCAGTGGAGAATATTTCACCAGTGGATGACAGATCATGCTAAATAGATGAGGAAAAGACATGGCTTTGAAGTGTTGGAGATCTTTTGACATCTCGAAGCCTTTGAAATGGCAGCTAATTTCTAGAGAGCTTCACCTCTGGCAAGTCAGATTTGGCAGTAGTCTCTTTTACTCAGCTCTGTCAAAAGGAAATAGCAACAATGCTCACTTTCAAACAATTATTTCTGAGAGTAAAAGTAACAGCCTCTTTAGGGTAACAATCCTATAATCATGATAATTTTTTTCTCAATTAAACTGAATTTGCAAGTTGGACTGCATATAGTCATAATAATTGTCTCCCTTAATTATAAGTCAAATAGATGAATAGTGGATCTTGATATAAATTCAGAAATAGCTTGAAATCAATAACATCTTTCCTATTGATATATATATATATATATATATATATATATATGAATGATGATGATTTAAACGATAATCTACAATGCTAAACATAATTCTTTAATTTTCCAATGATGCTTGAATCAATTCAAAAGCTAGGTCTTACAGTAAGAAACCCGCTGACAACACTTTTAATGCTACAGTTTATAAACCCAAGCTTCAAACTGTGCAATATATTGAAGAATCTCCTGCTTCTTCTTGGCATCTAATTTTAGTTACAGGCATATTTCCTAGAAGCAATTATTGTCCTACACATAGCACATAACAATTTAATGATGTAAACATTACCTTCGAAGAAATGTTTTTTTTAAATAACCACAGGTAAATATTCACTATTTCACAAATAAGAAAATAATTCACATAATGCCAGAAACAGAGGGTAATTATTTATATCATGTCCTATATTCCTCACCTCACTGATGGTGTCACTCCCCCAGCTCACTAGATAAAAACCTCAGAGTCACCCTTACACTACCAGTTTATAATTTCCAGTTACTACAACATCTCTTAAATCAAATCATATCCGCTCCATTTCTACTACCCTTGCCGATGTTCAGGTTCACATCTTATCTTCCAAAGGTTATGCAATGCCATCCTATCTGCTCTCCCTCCAGGTTCATCCCTTTCAAATTGCTTATGCTAAACTAGGCATAGAAATTGTAAGTAACGTTGTTTCCTTTGCAGAAAAAAGAACTTAAATAATAAGTAAATTATTTCATACCTAACACATTTCCCTCCTTAATATTTATTTAAAAATTTCTGATGGACAGCTTTTTAAAAATTAGTCAAACTTTAGCACATGTATAATTAATTCATAAACACTCACACAAAATCATACATTTCTAGAGAGAAGAACCTAGCATACTAGGGTTTACAGCTGAGTAGGAAAAGAATGAATTGAACTAAAATAATTTCTAGTGGTATTTAACTAAAGTATTGGGTGACTATTTTAATATATCAAATAAATTGTTCCCAGCACATCTTTTAAGCCTAAGCAGCAATAATTCTAAAATAGTAATACTTTTAATTCTAAAGCAGCAATAATTCTAAAATAGTAATTCTAAAATAGTAATACTTATAATTTATCTATAATAAAATTATTTTTGCCAATAGTAGTAACATTTAATTCCTAATTTACTTTATCCTTGGTAAAAGTGATTTCGAGAATTGACATTTCTAGCAAGTACTAATAATCTAATATATTTTATTAAAAATATTTGGATTGTTTACTGACATTTATATTGTGAAAAAGAAAAATATTGTTTTCTCACCTTTTTTTCCAAAAGTGACAAAGATACAAGTCATTTTTAACAATTGTTCTCAGAACAGAAGGGAATAAACTTGTCCACCAAACTAGTCCCTAAACACTTACTATGGCTTCTGAAATCTAGTAAATATTGAAGATGAGCTAGGAAAGGGAAGAAATTTTTTGCCCAAATAGGAATCTTTCAGAAGAATGAAATATTGTAAATCTTACTGTAGTAATTAGGACAACGTGTTATTATAAAAATTCTCTAACTATCGAATGATTATATGATTCATTTTTACACAGATAGGGAGAAGCACCCTAGAGAATTATCCTGATAGTAATAATTATCTTGCTATTATAATGGTAATCACATATTGTATGAGAGTAGAAGTGGATAAAGGAGAGAAAAAAAGACCTGAGATATTACAAGTCTTTATATAAGAACATCCTAACAGTTGAGAACTACTAATATCCTTTAAAAGTATATAAGCATGACTTTGCCATCACAAATATGAGTTAAGGAGGTCTAATTCCTTGTCTAAGTTAATGTGATGCTAAAATACTAACCTTATTCCTCCTACTCTTTTACTCCCTTTGTCACATATGAAGTGATGGGCGTAGGAGGGAATCTGGCTTGGCAAAGAACCAGTACTATTTCTAGGATGCAGAAAACAGTTTCAACTTAGAAACTTTAAAAACAACATCTAAATGAGCAGACTATCAGAGTTTTGTTTGACAATATTTACACAATGCACCAGTTCACAGGAAATGAAATTTGCTAATGACACGGCTTCCCATAATGCAAAATAAGATTTATAGATCTAAGATATTTGGTCCAACATATTAATAGCTAAAAGGAACAAGCTCTAACAGATACTAATATCCTGAACTGCCAATATAATGTTTCCTTAGAGTTGATACAGAGTGCATAAGAGCTTCACTTTAAAAATACCAATTTTTACCTATGGTCAAAAGTAATTAAACTATCCTAAAGTCGTATAATCACTTATTAGAGACCAAATGGCTCAAGTCCATTTTATTATCAGATAAATGAGAGAAATGATGTTTTGCTTAGTTTCTCCATCCTAGGTAGGTAAGAGGCCTCCAAAGAAAGAGAAATGTTTATGGTTCATAAATGATCTATATTTAACTTAGAAGTTCTGCAATAAACACATTACATCAGGCTTATTTCTTTATTGGAGAAAATAAAAACACTACAAAAAATACAGAGCTTTCACTAGAACTACTATAGATTATTTCTGAAAAAGAAAAAGAAACAATGTCCAATGTGTACTCCATCTGAGGGGCAATATAAATTACTAGAAATAGTTAATAATTATAAAGATGATATTGCCACATTTTTAATATTAAAGATATGCAGGAACTGTAATATAGATGTGGATCTTGTAGCATGTAAGTTTAGTAACAGATTCTGTAGGTTGAACTTAGATTTTCTAGCTACAGTTCATTGTGTGTCATAGTGAAGGAAGTGTAATTCCACAGTTAGTTTTTAAAGGCATTATAATTCCTTGATGAAAAGCCAAAAAAAAAAAAGAGCGAGAGAGACTTTAGCTCTGGAAGTATTATTCCTGGTACAGTTGGAAACTGTACAGCCTCAGGAATGACAGAGGTTTAGGAGGAGGGGACAGAAAGGTTTCCCTGATGTAAAAAGGCTGTGAAGAACTCTACAAGTTTCTGCTCTGGACAGCTTAGAAAACAGCATTTTGCATGACATGGGACACCTTCTCACCAACAAAGTTTTCCTTTTCACATTGGGAGTGGTATAATACATTGAAAGGGACACTGGACTGAAAATTAGTCTCAGGTCTAAACAAAATTATGACGTAGAACATATTATCTATATCTTTCACTGGGACTCAGCTTCCTCATTTGGTACATAGAGCAGTGGACCAAAGTTAATTCCAACTCTGAAAAATCTAGAGATCTCAAATTGTTAAAACTAAAGTAGTGCTTATTTGTTTTACAAACTTTAACATGAATCTAAGTTTCTAGACTGTGAAACAAGAGAAATATACAAAATACCTTTCTCTTTATTCTCCTTTCATTTATTAATTCATTCAATATTATGGACTGCCTGTTAATGATTATTTTAACTTCTGTGTTGACAAACTATAGGAAACAAGGTGGGATCAGGGAGACCTATAAGGCTGCTATAGCTATACTCTGGGCTTGTACCAGGATGTTAGTAGTAGAAGGGGTGAAAAAGTGCTCAGGTTCTAAATATATTCTGATGGTACACCCAAAAAAATTTACTGAAGGACTGAATGTGGAAATAGAAGGAAAAAAGGAAGAAGGAAGGAAGGAAGGAAGGAAGGAAGGAAGGAAGGAAGGAAGGAAGGAAGGAAGGAAGGAAGGAAGGAAGGGAGAAAGCAAGAATATCAGTATAATTTCCTTTTCTACAATCCCAACTCTTCCCCTTCTAAAAATATAATTATTTTTCTTTTTCAAATTTACAATATAATGACAGTTTTTTTTGTTTGTTTGTTTTGTTTTTGGTAATATTGAACTGATACTTCATGGCATGCTTGCAAGTTTTAAAAAGTAAAAAAAAAAAATAACATTTGAAAAAACTTTTTTCTTATATATATGCTTTTAGATCACGGCAGTCAACTGCCTTTATTAACCCCATTTTTCCTTCTCCACAATTCTAAAACACGCCTCAAGTCTTTTTTTAAACTTGCTAATTTGCTACTTCATATTACATTTATTTCCTTTTATACCAACTGCCCTGACTGTCAAACTTTCAATCAGAAACATTGATGAGCAAGAGCCTGCCTCAACAGACACACACAATTACCTTTTTATTTCTTTTCACTCTTCCTGCCCCATCATTCTCATGTCCAAAGCTGACTTTCAATTTTGAAAGGCTTCAATTTTAAGAATTATTCTATTTACCCAAGACCCCACATTTCAAACATTTGCAACAGAGAGCTGCTCTAAATCTTGTCTCACAGAGCATTGAGGCCCACCATGTATATTACAGAGAAGTACAGATGGTGACAGACAAAGCTGAAAGCTTGTGAGTATATCATGGAAGTCAAAATAACAGTGGCTTTCCATCTGTTAACATATTCATATTTACCTCATTTTCCCACAAGTACTCCTCTTTACTTTCCACTCACACTGGCAAATCTCAGCAGGCAGTGAGTGGTTGGTATCTATTTTCATCTTGTAGTAGTTCTTGAGTCTCCATTTTCTAAACAGCATGATATTATAGAGAAAAGTGCCAAGGACATATCTGGTCCCCAAAAAGCGTTTGAGTATTCCCCCTCCTCAGCATTTTTTAGTTTAACTGCTCAGCATTGTCTGTTAGTATCAAAACCCTTGAGACACAAATTTTCTCTAACTAGCAGCTGTATTATCCTTGTTTTTACCGTTTTAAAAATAAATTTTGTCTATTTTAATAAAATAATTTCAAGGGTAAATGAGTGAGAGAAACCTACAATATTTTTTGAGTTAGCTCTCATTTTTGACAAAGTTTCAGCTTTATCATATCAAGATATATCATATTATGATATAACAATTATAGGCCAGGAATTAAAAATAAATATAGACATTATATTTCTAAAGAATTTACATTCAAAAACACAATTATATATAAAATAATGCATGTTGGATTTCTGTTTTCATAAAATTTAAGGGGATATTTTATATGGTTGCAAAATAAAGTACAATATTCTAGTCCATCCAGTAGAGCAGCTTTTGATGGTGACTAGTTAAAAAAAGGTATAATTCATAAATTAGTGTTTTATAAGCAGAGGGCAAATTCTTCAATAACTTGCAGAGATATTTGTTCATTTGAAGGAGTTTTGATGACAAAGTTTTCTTCAAACTGCCAGTGGATGCAACATTAACTATTAATTTTGCTCTGCTGCTTGATGTTAAATTCACGGGGATTTCTGCAGTCTAAACAGCTCTTTGAATTTGATATGGGGATATCAAATTAACACTGGAGGTTACTTTTTCCTTTATCACCCTTGTCTGTAAATGTGCTTGAGAATATTTATGTGTTTATCATCAATTCACAACATTAGAAATACAAAACTTTCCGCATTTACAATATGCCAAGAAATTTAACTGCTCAGTTTTAATGATTGCTAATTTCATCTCAATCACCTCCTCTGAAGGCAAACCTTGAGAAAACAAATAGTAATACTGCCTGTTCAAAATAAGAGACAAAAGTGCCTTACGTAGCACTGCTTTATTCAAATTCTCTTGATAGAAGTTCAGATATAGCAACACTACTATGGATGATCCCAAGAGAGATATAGTAGGCCACATTCAATCAGATACAAAACTAGACCATCTGGGTCTGACCTTCGGATTCAGTATTTTTCCATAAAAAGGAATATGGGTAATTCATTATCAAAACTTACACCTTGGGTAGGTTACTAAATATTTCTGAGCCTTAGTTTCCTCATTCATGAAACAAAAATTATAAAACATAATTATCAGAGTTGTACAGATTGAATGAAATAAGGTAAGGAAAAAGTGTGGCATAGAAAAGTCTCACGGTAAATGAAAATTGTTATTATTACTCGATTAAACATTCATGGTTAATATCCACATGTAACTAGCACTTAGGCTCTATTTTTTATGTCATCTAAATGCCCTCTTCACAGAATGTAAGAATGGATATGAATATCAAATAATTGTTTGAGCCTGATATTGCTTAATGTTACTTTTTACATTTGTTTGTTTATTTCTAAACTGAGAAGCAGTACCACAAATGGAGAATGCATAATCCTTCACTTGCTGTTTCATAAATCTGGATTGATTGATAATTAACCTTTCTTCCGACCTTTTCTAAGAATTATTTCACTTAGTTTTGGCAGTACCTCAGAGACATCCATTATAAGTCTAATTTGCACTTCTTTTTTGAAAATGAATTAGATTTTAAATTATTTATTTTCATTTATTTATTTATATGGTCACTTATTTATATGACCATATATCATACATGAATTTTCTGTTCATGGAGCATTGCACAAAAGAAAAATAAAATTGTTGGTGGGTTAGAAAAGGCTGTTTGAATGCAGGTTGTCTCTATCACCTTGTAGGAATTTAATGCCATAGAGGCTTTGGGGGCTCTCTGGGCTGTCTCCATGCTCCAAGCCACTCATTCTCTACTCTGATTAGATCTTTGTGCATTCTAAGTATAAATGCAGGTTTTAGTGATTCCAGTAGGTCACCCCAGTGAGCTATCTCGTTAGTCAGATTATGAACTGACGTGAGATTTCAAACCAAGACATTCTGTACTTAGGCCAGAAAAGAAATACAACCCCTTAAATTTCAAAATTACAGTAACTAAAATCTCTTGAAAAACCCAACATTTGCAAAGCAAGTGACATAAGCTGAATAGTCTCTTTGACCAATGAAGCATCTGGCCTATGCACTTTGATAATAGATCAAATTCAAGGGAATCATTATGCTCTTAACATCCTGCCTCTTCTGGCTCTACTACTTTATATGTGTGCTTCGTCATGGGTTTAAAGACTTCTAAAAATGCCTGCTACTCTTTCTTTGATGTTAAAAACAATTTACATAAATGGACTTTTAAGGCATATATAAATGAATTAAAACTATATGAAAAAGAACAAGAGAAAAATGAACATAAGGAAGGAATGGGAAGACAGAGGACCACATAACTACAAGCAAGTAATGATTAAGGTCCCAGTTTTCATTTTAAGTATAGTTAGTGCATGCTTGTTGGACACAAGAAAATTAATAAACAATAAATAAGCAAATGAAAGCTATTCATGAAACAACACTGAAAGTATGTATGAACCAAAGGTAATAATCCACTTTTGTACAACATAGGTTAGCTAGAAAAAATGAAGAAAATGTACCATGAGAAACATATATCATAATCAGCTAAAATAGACACAAATCTGTAGCACTTCTTAGCTTGCTAATAAGTTGCATTCTTTGTATAAAGAATAGGGCAAAATTATAATCTGATAATTGGCCAAACAAATATAATTAGAAAATATGGTTCTTGTGCATCATTCTGAGTACTCTCTCCATTATGTCTACCAGTCCTGGTATTTATTCTGATGTAGGTTTAGCTAAAATTATATATAGAGATGTGGACAAGTGAAGTTTCTTTTTATGCTATAATGATTCTGAAGACTGGTAGAATTTAACAATATAAATGGTTAAAGAGAAACTAACACTTCCATGATGTTATAAAGTTAAGACTATAACCTTAACAAGAACTAACATTTAGGAAACTATATCGCATTTTAGATGTTTTCCTCTCCAAATTATAAATGAAGTTTATTAAATCATGATTTTATATTTAATTTAATTCAAAATAATTTTTTTCTTCGAGTATAGCTAAGGATTCACCTATTTACTAAATCGAACAAGACTTTTAATTTTTGCTTTATCTCTAAACATCTTACCCAAAGAATTGACAGCTAACTAAATTAGTTGACAAGAATAGACATTTTCTAAATGCTATATTTTGAGGGTTACCATTTTTACTCTCTGCTCCTCGTCTATCTGGTGGAGGTCATAGTGGTCTGTAAAATGCCTAAACTATAAGAAGAGAGGCAAACAACACTGATAATTCAAACAGCATTTTCTAAATATAACATTTGCATAATATAATTTTTAATTTGTCATGTTTTTTAATGTTATTTATCTGTAAGCATTTAAACAGTTACCATTTTCATCTCATAAAGGAAAAACGAAGGCAACAAATGAAATGCTGTCAAAGTCATAAATGCTTGATGAAAGACCTGGGTTGCATTGATTCTCCATATCTTGTCAAGTTTCAATATGTTTTCAGCTCTCTTTTTCTCCATAAGATATGTTTTTCTTTCTTACATAGCTCAAGCTAATTATCAGCATTCCTTTTCAACTCTGTGGGCTACTTTCAGAAAACTATACAACGTTCAAGCTCAGAAATTTTTCAGCAGTCCTCATATTCTTAAACACTTTTATGGAAGGTTGTTTTCTATAGAAATTCTGATAAAGAATGATTATGTGCACCTACTTTTAATTTGGAAAATGAAAATGAGACATCAATAGTTGCTTTATGAGAGGTAAAATCTATTCCCCAAACAAATGCCTACGACAATGAGACTGGTGCAACATTTTTGCTCACAAACTGTAGAAACTGCAACTCTAGGAGTTAACTAAGAGGAAATGTTTTTGAATTTTAGTTTTCTGTGTTTATTATTGTTATTTACATGAAATCACTTTCCTAGTGATTTTTCTACAAAATCACTTTCGTAGAAAACTTGAACTCTACTGTCTATCCTAACAATAGTGTGCAAATACAGAGGAATTGTCTTCAATAATTTGAAAACATTTTATTTAAAGCAAATATTATCAGGGAAGCTAAAACAGTGAAAAAGCTATGAAAAAGAATATTATTCAGAATGAATTTCAAGAAAAAAACTGCTGTTAAATAACTGGTGACCGACAGCATAATATAATACCTCTTTGAGGACTAAATAAATATTTATTTTGAAATCAAATCAGATGATACAGTCTGTCTTCTCTACATTGATCACATTAACTCAATGATGGCCAAATCTCACATGTATTTGTAGGAATAAAAAAAGATGCATAAAAGCCATAATAGAAGCAACATTGGAAATGTCAAATTGTAGAATTTTAAGTGAGAGGAAATGTGCAAAAAGAATTTACAAAGAAGAAAACTTCGAAAATTCCAAAACATAAGTTACATGGTAATAAAGAATATTAGATTACATGTAATAATCTATTATCACCTTGTTACCAGGGACTCTGGAGAATCCCCTCCAAGTATCCTACAAGTCACTGCTACCCTGATAGAATGTTTCCCCTTCTTATAGGAATCAGATGGTTGGGCCTAGAGGTGCCATTTCCTGAAATAAGCTACATATATGCAATATGAGAGAAGAATGTTTCATAGGATTTCTGACAAGAGTCCTGTTAAAAGTCCTCCTTGTTTAGAAACTATTCATTGCCTGCTTTTTATTTGTCTACTAAAGAACAGAGAGAATTGGCTCTTGATATTCTGATAGAGGGTAGATGAACAGATAGACGGGTAACGAAGAGGAGCAGAATATGCAATGCCATAATATGCCACTTTGGCATGTGGATTATTTTGAGTTGAAGGCAATCAAGGCCAAGCAGATTAAAAAACAACAACAACAACAACAACAAAACTCTTACCTCTCCCTTAACTACCTAAAAGAATTTAGGTTCCAGAAAGAGAGCTATTAACAGAGATAACTTTAAAAATATATATGTGTGTGTGTGTGTGTGTGTGTGTGTGTGTGTGTGTGTATGTGTATGTATGTATATATATATATATATATATATATATATATATATATATATATATATATATATGAAAGACCTATCTACATGGTAGGACAAACTTCTAATTAACAAACATCTGATCTTCTTATCATTCTGTGAATTATTACCCCTATCTTTGGAACTCCAGGCCCCTTTCCCATTCCTTAGCTCAGGATGCCATAAATGCCTCAATTGCCCAGCTTTCCCATGAGTCTCATATCTTTGGGGCTCTCATACATACAAAATTGCATTTTTATTTCTTCTGTTAATCAATCTTATGTCAATTTAATTATTAAACCAGCCAAAGAACCTAAAAGGGATCAGGAAATATTTTTTTCACCCCGACAGTAGCTAGATAAACAAGTCTAATCACTTTCTAAAGATAAATAATTAATTTTTAGGAAATAATTACAAGAGAATTTTAAGTAGATTTTTTTCTGTTATCCTGAAATTATGACTAAGGTCCATATCTGAAAATGATATTCATATACTAGCCTACATTCTAAAGAGATGTGAAAGAACTCAAAGAGTCAGGACCAAATGCCATACAGAGTTTACTGCAGAGGGCCCAGATGACCTGACTACTGACAAACACCAATGCAGGGACTAATCTCCAGAATTTCCATAAAGAAATTCTGAGAAATGCAGATTTCACAGTGAGAATGGTTCTCTTTTCATTCTAGAAATAAGGATAGAGGGGAACTTTCTCCTGCTTGAAGCCAAGTGAGAATGGACACTAATACATCAATCATGAAGATTGAGAGGCTAATTGTTCATCATTCAGAATCCCTCTTAAGTAACAGATTTGTTGATTAGCCTAAATAAGCAGACTTTACAATGACCAACATGGAGATCAAATTGGGGCTCTAAGCAGGTTTAGTTATCTTGTCTTGTGGTTTTGTTTTTGTTTTTTTTGAATTATCAAAAATTGGTTTATTGCTTGGGTTTGGAACAATTTAATAGAAACCATTTCTTTTTTTTTTTTCAGTTTCTTTTATGAATTTGGACATTTTTAAAAATTTTATTGTATTAGTTTCAAGTATACAGTACATTGATTAGACATTTATATAGTTTATAAAATGATCGCCCTAATTGTTCCTTCTCTCCTCTGGCTATTGTGTTTGTTTTTTAAGTTGAACTAGTAACCTGACTATATAGCCACAGTTAAGAAACAATGATCAATTTTCTCTCCAGGAATACTACCAGATTGATAAATGTCCATTGCCAATAAATACTAACTTTGGATAATTATTATTTTATGTGTTTATAATTGCTTTGAAACAAGTTTGATTTAAAGAGAAAGATCTTAAAGCTATTATTAATGTTTAAAGTACACAGTAGTTTCTTTAAAAAATATCTAACAAAAAGTTACCACATTTGATGATAGGATGATGACAGTATTTTCATATATTCCTGGAAATATCAACTTTTCATTCAATATATAAACTGTTATATTATTTATGGCAATGTAATTTTGTACAAGCTAAGTTAGACTAGCAAAAATATAGGATCTCCAGAAATCTGTGTCCTTTCAAAAACATTTGCCTCTTTGAACCAGGTACCAAAATATATATTTCTCTTTTCTTCCAATGCTTCCTCATGCCGAGCCTCCAAATGAATCCGAGTAATTGCACACTTGTTTCCAACTTCCATTTAATCTTTAATTTTCCAGTATTAATATATTAATAATATTGATCTTATTCTAGTGAACTCAAGATGGCAATAAAGATTTTTAATAGTTTCAGGTCCCAAAGCTAGCACAATAGAGATGAACAGAAGGTGAAGATCATTTATTCATTCATTCATCTTTTGAAAAAAAAATTATTAAGTCTTTATCTGCAATATTGTGATTTATAAGATATATATTTGGTCATTTAGATGAGCAAAATATAGTTCTCATATATATTTGGTCTTCATCCACAGTTGCTAGCGCATAGCTCCCAGAAGGCATGGAATTTTCTGTGTGATAAGAGCAAGGGGAGCTTCTTTTGTTACAATATTTCCTAAAATAATTTCAGAGTCATAAAGATTGGTTTATATTAATGAGGTGACTTTAGGAAAGCACCTAGTATGAGGGCTGGTTTTGAGGAAAGCCAGCCATTAATAGAGGATTGGATTCATCAGTCCCACTCCCTGATTTCTGGGTAGGAGAGAGTGGCTTAGGTTGAATCAATTACCAATAAACAATGATGTAATCAATTATGCCTATGTAATGAAGCCTCCATAAAAACCTAAAAGAATGAGGTTTGTAGAGCTCCCTGGTTGGTGAATACATGGATATTTGGGGAGAACAGCATGCTTAAAGAGGACATGGAAGCTCCCCATCCCTTACCTTATTCATCTCTTTCATCTGGCTGTTCCTGAGTTATATCCTTTTATGATAAACCAGTAATCTAGTAAGTAAAATATTCCTCTGAGTTCTGTGAGCCACTCTAGTAAATTAATCAAACCCAAGGAGGGGGTCCTGGGTATCTCTGATTTATAGCCAATCAATCAGAAAAACAGATAGCAATTTGGACTTGTAACTGGTGTCTAAAGGCAAAAGAGGGGGTTTTGAGAAACTCCAATCTGGAGACAGTGGGTCAGAAGCACAGTTAACAACGTAGGTTTGCAATTGGCATCTGAAGTAGGATTCAGTTTTGTAGGATTCAATTCTGATGCTATCTAACTGGAGATAGAATCAGATCCCTTAATCGGAGTTAAATTGTAGGACACACAGCTGGTGTCAGAAAATTGCTCATTTGATGGTATTGGAATGCATACCTATTTCCACACGTTGGAATAGGGTACTAGAACTCCCCTTAATCTCATAAGCACAATGTTCAAGCTTGGTTCTTCAGACAATATAAGCATTAATTAGACAGAGATCATGTTCTCTATAAGCATTCAATATGAATGGTCACAATATATGTCCAAAATTATGATACAAGACAGAAAATGGAAAAATGGCAAATGAGATTCAGAGAAAATGCTTGTTACTTCAGCGGAAGAAAAGATCATTTATGACTGGTTGGGTTCATTTATTCATTTTAATAAAGATTAGCTTATAAGTGATTTTTTCATCACTGTAGGCAAGTAAAAATATAATCAATTTCAGACCCCATTAGCTGAGCTTATTTTTAATAAGCATTGAATACAACTCTCTCCATCAAAAACATGTCAGAAACTTGAAAAAAAAAATGTTCTGTAACCTCATCCAAGACCCTACTGACTTATATGAGCAATAATAAAATTATTATTTTTATGATACTAGACTTACAAAATATTTATAACCTTTTATTTCATAATTCAAGGTGAGTCAGCTATATCTTAAAAGAATTAAATCAAAAACTTGAATAATATTTACTTTACATGATTTTAGAGAAAGTTTCACTTTCTCATTTTCTCTAAAACTGCGGACATGTACCTTTTGTTTATTTACAATCTTGAAGAAAATTTCAAAAACAATACACCTTTTCTAATAATATTTTATCACTAGATCAAGATAATACAGTGATAGCCTTAATATATGAAGCTTACTAATATTTAATAATTCTACATGTAATATTTAATATAATCTTAATATTTTCAGCTAAGCCTTCTAACGGGAAGCCAAATATACTTATGACTTATCCAATTATTTCTCCATCTCAGAAAGTTTTTAATACATGGTACAATATTTTTTTATTAAAATATGTCTGGAACTCTGATAGATTAAAATCACCTAAAATAGATTTTAAGTATCTGTTTGTTTAATATTATATCTAAAAAATTAACTGTCAAATAATTTTAAATATTTTACCTTGGATTTTTTTCTATCTCAGAGATAATGATAACTCAAGTTATTGGTTCTTTTTGTCATTACCAATGTATATAATATATCCAGTGGAACTTATTTAAAAGTTTTAAATATAATTTGCATGGCTCTGGAAAGTAGGCATCAAGCAGTCATTCCAGAGAAAATGTAGATATAGATATCTGTGCAACATACATAATTGAGTTTTATAAAAATCTACGTGTGGAGTGTTATATAAATTTGGTTTTCCTGTAACTTATTCCATAATGACCGTAACTGGGTGACTATCTTACTGTTTGAAACTGTAGCTGATGGCCAATGTTACATTCCCTCAAAAGATCCAGAACAAAACTTAGAGACCTTTGGTAATACTGCTATGGTAAATTAGGTATCATGCTGCTTTGACTTAATCTACATATCCTCCACAGATAATTGCTTAGTAAATCATACAAGCCCAGTTTGGAGTCAGACAACACTATTTTCAAGTCATGTATCAATGTTTACCATCTTCATAGTTTTGAGCAATTTTATTTACTCCTCACGGCCTTAGTTTTCTATCCCCCAAATGGATTGAACTACTATCCTTATTATCATGGAATGACATTTGTGATGATTAAATGTTATTTTGTGTCTAACATAGTAGAGTAACTATTCAAGTAATTTTACAGTATATGTAATGAGGATAGTGATCATTTCAGTGGAAGAACATAGAAATTGTCATCACTTTAGATTCATATTTCCAGGTTACTTTTCAGAGGGTAGACAAATTTGCATTCTCAGCAGCAGTATCTATAAATATACATTTCATTGTTCTTTTGAAATCATTGGGTTACATCATTTTTAAAACATTTGTAACTTAGTGGTTGAAATATTATTTTATACTAATTTTAACTTCTTGGAAATTAGTCAAATATATAACTTTCAAATGTTTATTAGATATTTGCATTTGGGGGTAAATTGTTTTTTCATATACTTGGCACATTTACTAATTCGGATACTTTTTTATATTTATGTACTAAATATATTAATAACTTGTCATATATGTTTTTTTATAATGGGGTCAAAATTTTTTGAACCTAACAAATGAATGAATGCCTGTGAAGAATTTTTAGCATCACAAACAGGTGGAACAAATAGTACTTTTTCTATTTTTTACAAAATTTTAACTTATAGTTTAGAATAGAAAATTTATGTAAGGCATTTTAAAGGAAGATGTTTTATTTGCATTTTAACTAGAAATTAAATACATGAATATATCCTCTTTGAGTAATTGTAATAATTTCAGTAATATGAAGGGCTTAAAGTTTGCATGTATTATTTTTCTACATATCATTTTTGTCTTATAAATTCAGTAGCCCTAAATACTGTCCATTGAGAATGAGATTTGACTAATCTTGAGATTTTAAATATCAAGTCTCTCAATATATAAATTCAGTTAAAAAACCAAGTTGCTCATTATCATTCTTTGGCTCGGTGAGAGATTTTGGATTGTTAATTGAATGTGCTTGTGCTTCAATTTACAAAGGGTTAAAAACTGACTTTACAATCTATGAATAGAATATACTCCAATTAAAACAACAGGATATAAAAATTCAAATTTAAAAATAAATATATTAATGTAGAATTACTAGTGTTCATTAGAGTGTTTTTCTTTATAATTTATCAAAACATTCTCTTTAAATTGTGATTTTTATTATGTAAGAAGTATCCATTATCACTAGTTTCTGATGTATGCAGCTTTGGGGAAGCTATAAAAGTTAGAGTCAGAGGCTATTGAAACTGAAAGTAAATTGCAAATATTGACAAATATTTTTGAACTGTTGGTATAGATCAATAGGAAAAACAAGGTAATTCACAGTAACTAATTCTGTATATTACTTTTATGATAAATAGTCCCTAAGAGTCAGTTATAGTATTCTCTTCTGAGTTATCATTGCAAAAGTTAAGTAATTAGCCAACAAGCTCCACTGAGGAGACAGAGCAAACAAGAGGAGCTCAGATGAAAACAGAACCGCAACCAGAAAAACCTGATGGAGTAATTGTAAATCACTGACTTTTCTATTCACATCTCCTACCAGCATCTCCTATGTGTACTTTCCTTTGCCATATGTGATTTTTTTTTCATTCCATGGTATATTTTGAGGCAGTTACCCCTTCTTATCAATTCTAATTATATGTGTTGCTAACTCGTTAACTAAGCTAATATTTCTACTATGAAATGCTGAGCAAAAGGCAAACAAATCCTTTTATCATGCAGCTGTGACTGGAACAATATAGACATAGAAGACCTTGATTTCTGAAGTCATACTTATGCTATTATGAAGGAATCCTCATCCTTATACTAGTGTTAGTAAATAAGCGTGTTCTCAACATCTTTCTCACCATGATAGATACAAGAGAAATGGTGTTTTATAAAAGGGAACACAAGAAAACTTCCCTTCAGGAATTCACCAACAAAGCATCTGTTTAAGATATACTCTTAAAGTCAGGCAAAAATTATGACATTATTTAAATTATTATTAAATGCACTGGAACTAGTATTACCAGAGTAGCAAAGAATATAAAATGCTTAGCAAAAAAAATATTAAGAAATAAACATGTCAAAACTTTCATTGAAATATGGAAAAATGTAGTTAAAAAAGGATGGATTTCAACATAGCAGTTTTTGGCATGTAAATGTCCTGTGTCTTATTACATATTTTGCCTGAAAACTCAAAAGTATAGGTCAAAGTTTTTGTTTTTGTTTTTTTTTTATCATGACATCACCATTATAGTTTATTAAACCACAGTTTAGGAATCCTGTATCAGGGAAATAGTCATCCAGGATTTTAATACTTAACAATTTGGCATTTTTTTCTCTTTTATAGGATTTTTTTTCATTGTATCATGTGCTAATATGTTCATATTTCTCCAGGATAGTTAATCCTCTTCCACTTTCAAAACCAATGGTGTATGTTCATTAATTAGGCATACTTCTTCCTAATCATTCCAGCTGGAGCTGGTCCATAATATAATGGAATATAGTTGCATAAAATGTGCCTGGCTCTCTTCCCACTGATTGGTCTTTGCTAGATTGAGATATCTTAGGTCTATAGCAAATTCTAGAGTATTGGCGACATCAAGGGGAATGCTGTCCTTAATATATACATCTTGCATATCTATTTCTATTCTTGGAAAATTACTAAAAATTACTTTATAATTCTGGTCTAATATACAAATAGTTTTATCTTCTATGTATGCAGAATTATAACCATTCAATCAGACTATTGCCCTTCTACCAATAGCCACAATATACATAAACTCTATCCTTCTCTATGCTTCCAGGCCAAAGACAGTGTTTTACAAATTGTAAGCAGGTAATTAATTAATTTTAATGTGCATTGCTAGAATCTTAACAGTGAGTCTTATTATAGCTCCTTACCACTGTCAGCCTATAAACCTATAGCTCCTAGAAACAGAGATAAACATAGATTAGCTAATGCCAAAGATAGTAAGAGGAATAAAAAGCATATCAGGAGCAGAATTCACACTTACTTTTTGATGAGGTTTTGTACTTACTAAATCAGAACACCCAGGATCTGTCTTCTGAGAAAAGACAGTTCATAGGCACTGTGATTACATGCTTGAGAATTTACAAATAGATTTTATTTTTCAATCAGATCTAATTTAATCTACTAAAACTGTGCATTCTCTGTTTTTTTTTTTTTTGTCCTGGCATTTATCTTTTCCCAGATACCCACAGAGACATATGTACCTATATTTAACTTGAAGATGAAAGAAAATGTGAAATTTATTGGTTGGTATTGTTAAAAAATATACCAACATTTAAAGTGTTTAAATTTTTTTTTTAATCAGCAAGTTTACTTCCACTGAAAAATCATTTGCAGATTTTCACAAAACAACATTAGAAAATATACAGGAAAACAAGTGTAATCACACATAAATCTGAGGCTCATACTGTATTAAATTTAGAGCAAAAACTATGTGGCACAAATTTCCTTATATCCTTCTAATGACTTAACTCTGTGGTCATCCTAAAAGTTCTTCCAAAAGTTAAATTAATCCTGTGACTCAAGAACCACTTAAAGGCCTAAACAAGTAATAAGAATTTCTTCTTTATATAGATTATTTTGGATATCACAATTGTAACCAGGAGACTTCTCTATTTGTTGAGACAAGAAAATTAAGACTACAAGAGAAAATAGATCAAAAGCCAAGAATATATACTGATTTAGAACTTTGAGCTGGAAAGCTGAAGTCTGAAATGAGACTTCATTAAAAATCAAAATTCAACACCTAGTACCAAGGCTGTGTTATCCAAATACTAATCCCATTAAAGGAACCAGAGCTTCTTGGAGAAGTAGCTGATTTCTTGACTAGGAGAGAATACATAAAAGATGAGCTTGGGACATGTGCTGGCAAGCATGAAAGTTGCCAGAACCAAGCAGGAAAGGATGTGATGAGTCCAAGATGGGATAATTTCAGCATGCACTTTATCAAAATACATAAAGCATTTTAAAATCCATATATTCACAATGATATTAGCAAAAGTTACTAGAACTAACTCACTGTAATTCAAGTCAGTTAGAAGTAACTTAATTATATTGAAAGTTTGTAAATAAAGGAACTCTATCATGCTTTTCTAGATAATGAGGAAGAGTTCTTTATTAAAGATTCTAGCTAAAAATATAAAGGTATTAGAATTAGAAAATTGCTGTTTGGCAACCTTTATAAAATAATAAATATAGGTAACAGATTTATTATCATCAGTGAGGTTTACAAGATTAAAAACTAATGGACAATTTATAATGCAGAAATAAGAGCAAATTTCAGTGTCATTAAAAGTGGGCTTCCTGATATGATGTAGAATCCAAAAAGTGTGAACTTGAATATATTGTATCCTCTGGATGTAACTATCAGTTTATAGGTAATAAGTGATAGCAGAATAAGTTACATGACACCATGAGAAATGACTCAGTAAAATCTAAACCGTGAAACATTCTATAGGGCAAATATATCACTTGATAAATCAATAGCATTTACAAAAAAAGAGGATGGATATGGTCCATTACAGAATAAAAAAGACATCACAAATAAAAGTAATTTGTGGACATTGTTTGGCTTCTGACTGGAACAGATCAACTCTAAAAGGTATTTTAGTTACACAGAGAAACCTCAATAAGATCTGGTTATTAAACAGTATTAAGGATTTTGTTAGTATAATAATGGTGTTAAATGGGTTACTGCTTATTAAGGTTGAAATGTGTCTCCCCAAAATAATGAATTGGGGTCCCAATCCACAGTACCCCATAATATGATCTTATTTGAAGAGCATCTTTACAGATGTAATCAAGTTGAAATGAGGTCGTTCAGTGGGTTCTAACTCAATAAGGCTGTTGCCATTAAGGGGGAAATTTGGACACAGTGACAGACACAAATTGAGAGAATATGATTAGAAAGACACAGGAACAGTTCTTTTCTAGTGCCTTCAGAAGGAGCATGACCCTGCTAAAACTTTGATTTCAGGTTTCTAGCCTCTGAAATTGTGAGGCAATAAATTTCTGTTAAGTTGTCCAGTTTGCTATACTATGTTGTGAAAGCTCTAGCAAACCAATAAACTACTTAAATTTCCTTATTAGTTGGAAATACATTATGAAGTATTTATGGAATGTGCGAGATTTTAAAAAAATATAAAGTGACAGAAGGAAATTCAATTTTCGGTGGTGAACACAATGCAATATATATATAATGTATATTTGAATTGTACACTTGAAATCTATGTAATTTTATTAACCAATGTCACTCCAATAAATTTAATTTAAATATTTTTTTCAAAAATTGCATGTTGGGAGAAGAAATAAAATAAGGTGAAAAAACTTTTTTATAATTGAAACTGAACTATGAGTACATAAGGTTAATTAAACTGTGTTGCTTTATTTGATGTGATTTTAAAAGTTTATAAGATTTTCAAGTGAAAAAAATTATAAATTCAATGTTTGGGATTAAATATGATCATACAGCTGAACTTAAGTTTGCTTTACAGGACTCCACTTAGACTCATGTATATATTATCAAAGAGTAAAACCAAAGAACCTAGCCAGAAAAATAATGACCGTTTTTATTCAAATCTATGCCATTTAAATGTTGATAAGCTTACTCTAATAACTCACTTTTTGAAAGTTTGTACAAATACTATGTAAAAAGTTTAAATATTTTATGAACCCATTATAAAATATTAAATGTTGAAAGGCACTTTTCTATATAAATGCTATTTTGTTAAGAACATTCCTGGGTGCTTCAAGGAAAAAAAAGTCACTTTTTTTTTTTTAAATATAGAGATTCCAATTCATCCTCTAAAGTAACACTTAGCTACTTGACATTTCTCCACATTGTGATATGGGCCACAGTGAGAAAGGTTGACCGATCCCTCTTTCTTTATATATGAAATATAAAACTGTTTTCAAATGTATTAATAATCAATATAGTAGATAGGTGGGTTCCATGTTCAAAATTAGTTTCAGGGAAAACCAGTGAGTCAAAGAGAAAAATAAGCCTTGATACCATTTCTTAAAAAGCCACATTTAGGAAGCTTAGTAAAAAGAATCCTATATAAAGAAGATGATTAGCAAAATTAATTGAGTCATCGCTTCCCACTACAATATGCTCTACTATCTCAACTCTATCCTAAATTCTTATCCCTTTCTTCTGTCTCTCTGGCTGCCAAATACTGATACATGTTGTCTGGAACATGGCTGAGTAGTCCTGACATTTGCCATTTACCTTCTTTGTCACTATTTACCTGTGACTCTCTTTTAGAATATAGTTAGCTTGTATTCAGTTTGAGAATAATACTTAGTTCTAGAGTTTCTTTCCAAACAAGTGTTCTCATCCTCTTATAGAGCATAGCACCAAAAAGAGATATATAAAATGTGTAACCCTAAAATCTTAATAACTTAGTGTACATGGCAAATTGTTGATACTCTTCCATACAGGTGAATGACACAATACTTAGTGATTATTCTATAATAAAACTAATGTATTTTAGGTTAAAAGTTAAGGGAGTCTAAGGACCAAATTACTCTGAAAGAAAAATCTCTTTTAAAAGACTTTGGTGTTTTAATTAGTTAGTGATATACTTTGTCACAATTTCAGTCTGAAAATTCTGTTTTTAAATAAATAGTCCCAAAATAATCCTTTAGACATGAAAATTGTTTTGAGTACTGAATTATGGATGAAGAAACTGCTAATGCTAACTGGTTCTGATATCATTCCCAAAAGAAGGTGGGGAAATTTGTATGTTTGTGTGTGTGTGTGTGTATGTATACATATATGTATATATATGTAGCTCCAATGAACATCTCCATCCTCCATGATATCACCTCATATCGTATTACATCATATTTATATCATATCATATCATATTATATCATAATACGGTAGAGTGCAAGGATGGCATTTGTCTTGTTTATGCTATATCTGAAGACCTAGAATATTCCTGTTGCATCATTTAACACTCAAAATGTGTTTGTTAAAATGAATATATTAATTAATATGTAAGTTAATTATCTATGTTATTATAATCCATTCTAGTAAAAAAAAGTGCTAGGAATTTTTTATGCCATTATTTTTAAAGTGCAAAATAATCCTACTCTTATTTTCAATTAAACTTTAAATTTCAACCTACATTACAGTCTCTTGTTACAATCCAAAATTAATGGAAGAATGTAATTTGAATTCAAATCCAGAGTCATTTATCTATGGACTAATTCCTAATCACTAACAAGACCTTCATTTATTCTGTGTATTTCCATTATGTGTCTTGTTTACTCATTTCTCATTCTGTTGAACCCAAGTTTAGAAAAATAATAATCACTTTACTCATGTAGTCATTGGATGAATACTGAACAGAAATGATACACAAAGCACACTCTTCTCAGTGGAGTTGAAGACAATTATTAGTAAGACAAAAGTTCTGTTGTCTTTGAACAAATAGCGTGTAGGAGAAATAAGACATGCATATAAATAATAAAATGTAGAAGGTTTTAGTGATAAGATAGTACAGACAAAGAACTGTGGGGGTTTGGTAGATTGCTATTGGCTGGAATGATCAGCGTAGTCTCTGTAAAATAGCATTTCAATATGAAGTGTTTGAACAAATAGAGTTTGGATGTCAGAGAAGACATCCAAATATATTGACCAGGATAAATAAAAGGCATAGAACTAGGGCTAATACATAAGATAAAGAATAAAGGAAATATGGGAAATAGATTGATGAAAAACACAGATAATCGTCCCCTCAAAAATATATTTTTCCTCTGACCACCCATCTAGAAACTATATTTCCTGGCTGGCAGCTAGATATGGCCATGTAACCAACTTCTTGTCATGGCACACAAATACAAATGTTCTGTGCAAATCCCTTTATGATGATTTAACTGAAATTCTTGCCCTGACTGATGTTCTTTGTTTCTCTCACTTTCTCTTTCCCATAGGCTGGAAGTTTTTGGTATTTGAATAGGCTTCAAAAACACATGTGAGAGAAATAAATTCTCTAAAGTATGAAGCCATGACAGGGATGGAACCGAGGTCCCTGGATCATTTCCTGAAGCAGAACCAGCTTAGACCTCTAACATCCAGACTTTATGCTATGGCCTTGGATGCCAGGCTGAGTTTAAACTTTTTTGTTTGTTTGGTTTTATAGTCTTTAGTAAATTGAGGAAGAAGAGATTTTAAAAAGCATTTGTTTATTATTTATTTATTGCTAGTATACTTACCATATGACATCACTGTTCTTTTAAGTTATTTAATTATGATTTTATAAAAAGAATTCATTGGTGGGTGTGAATTTAATGAATTGAAGTAAGGATAGATGACAAGATCAAATCAGTTAATATAAATGAAAATGTAAAAGACGGAAACTGTAAATAATGCAGAATTATGATTAAAATTTTAGATTATCTAGCTGCAATATTAGCCTAGGAGAAAATGGAGACTGGGATACTTTCAAATTAAGCAACACAGAATAAGGAAAAGGATTTAAAAGAGGGAATTATGAAAACAATTTATGAAAAAAAAAATTCAGTGGTGAATTAAAAATTTAGAAGAGGAACTAGAAAGAAAGCAGAAATGAAACCAGTTTAGAAATCTATTTGCATAAAAATAAGTTGAGAAAATAAGCTGAGTATAATATTGATTATAAAGAGTGTACAAAACAGACCAGATCTGAAAAGGGAAGATGATAGGATTTCACATACCCATGTCTGATCTTAAATAAAAAAGAGCTGATAAACTTCTCACTTTAAGTTCCTTTCAAGCAGCTATAGCATGTTAGCTATAGATTATCAGACAGTAAAAGGAAGGTTTTGAATAGCAATTTCAATTTTTCCCTGGTGATAAAAGTAATGCATTATTCGTAGTGTTTTTCTTTATACCTAAAGGATTTTTTTCCAGATATTACTCACACGAGTCTTATTTTCATTGCCAGAACTGCCTAAATAATTCATACAAAAATTTTGTTGCTGCCGAGATTAAGTTAGTAACTGAAGAAAATTAAATTTTGGCTTAAGATCTTTGAGTTTATTGCTTAGGTTGCTCTTTACTCCATTCTAACACAGAACCTGAGAAGGTAAGCAGTGATTGAAACAGTGATTGTAAGTCTAACGTAGTCCAACTCATCCTTATGCTTGAATCCCTCTACACCTCGCTTGACAAGTCATTCCTCTATCTAAATATCACCAGGTATGTCCTGATATCAGTGAAAGAGAATCCTATATTTGAATGGCTCTATTAGGAAGCCTTCTTGATATAGCAGTGTAATCATTTCAATTCTCTATAGAAGGCTCCCAATACAAAGATAATTCTTTTTCAATATGACTACAAATATTCAAAGGCAGCTATGTCTCCTGTGAGTATTCTTTTCAGACTAAACATTTCCATTGTTAAGACATCTCTTGTATAGCCATTTTCCCAGTTTTACCATACTGGTCATCCATTATGAAGCATGCATCTATATGACCATATTCTGCAAACATCTAAAAGGAATTACAAAGTTAAAAGAGAGTTTGATCAATGCAGAATAGTTAGAAATTGTTATCTTATCTATTATGATCAAACCACTATGCTAACACCAGTTCAATATTCTTCTGTTCTCAACATTTACAATGGGCCTTTCCATTGTAATAACAAACAATAACAACAAGAAAGTAGTCATTTAAAATTATCAATTCTTTTAAAAAATATTCTGCTGTTAGTTTGTATGTGAGCAGTTAAATTTTTATCTAAGTAAATAATTTTATATTAATTCTTATTCAATTTTGGGTTGATTGATTCATTCTATTATTCCAACCTATTGAGAAAATAAGTGAGTGCATCCTAATCCTGTAGCCAGATTATTCATCACTGCTTTATCTGCAAATTTTATCATATGCTATCAATCTCCCTTCAAAATAATAAGTGAGAATAATTTTTAAAAAAATTGAAAGTTAAATCCAGTAAAATGCCACTAGAGACCTTCCTTTAGGGTGATATACATCCGTTAATAAGATTTATCATAGAGTCTTTCAGCCTGTTTATAAGATTAACTTATCTATTTTGTTATCCATACATTATTTCTCTATTTAGTCAAAATTATTTCATTTTGTTATATCACATGCTTAAATAGAAATATACCATATATTTCATTATCGGGAAGAAACTTTAACTTTTCAAGCCTAGTTAAGACAAAAATACAAAGAAACAAACTAAAACAATAGCAACATAAGAAATTAAGGTATTGTTGCATGACAGTGCATACGTGCTGCTCCAGGTGTTGAATCTCTTTTTAAATACTATTAATCATCCAATAATAAGTAAAATAAATAATAATAACTCTAATTCCAATGAAGGTATCTAACATATGACAAATATCATTATTGTTGATCTATACTTTTTCTTGTTTTCTAATATAAATACAAACTTTGTGTACGTCTGGTTTAGTAAAACCTCTAAAAATATCTGAGTGATGTAAAGGTAATTAGTGCCATCCAAGTATTTCCTAATATGTCAATTGCCTCAATTCTCCTTTTTACCAGTAATTTTTCTGTTTTCTTTTTTAGTATGAATGAGAAATAGAATTTTAAAAAAAGAATTACACTTATCTTTTTTATTTCTATTTATTGTTGGTATAAAAACAGTCTCTAAGCATGAGTGAGGTAAGGAAGGTTATTTTGTTGTTTCATTGTTTGTTTTTGGTGGTAATTTTTATATGAATTTGAGTTCTGCTAGATAGTTTAGATATCATAACTACACAATACAGATGGAAATAAGCTAAGCACACATACATACCAGTAATGGTCTTGGGCAAAAAGGGACACAACTGCCTACAAAACTACATGGAAGGAGTTAAGATGGTTACAGATTTAGATAGGTTTGTATGAGAAAAGCTGGGTTATTTGAGGGCAAAACAAAAAAAAATGAGAAAGTAAGAGAGCAGTTGCCATTTGTACAAGACAGAAGAGAAAAATAGAAATGTCTAGATGAGAGAGAATTTAGTCTACATTAAAAAACTGAGAAGATTGTCATATAGAAAAGATAGACTACTAGGAGGGGCTCTGCTGGGATGAGTGGGGTTGGGTATGGGTATATCCTGTAAAACCTGTGGAATATTTATTCTAGAACTAAGGAAAACTAGTTAAAGATACCAGTTTGGGGATTATAAACATAACTGCCATTCTTGAGAGTGAATCTGATCATTCAAAAAGAGCAGTGTTTCACAGAGAACAGGGAAGTTCAGGGGGCCCCTATATTTCAAGAGTTGAGGAGGATGCGAAATATGGAAGCGAGGTATACAATGAAAAAGACAGAAGAGACAGAGTTCTCCTTGTTTGACTTGTTACTCTGAATGAGACACCCCCACCTCAGCACCAAGTCCTTTTTGTTAGCAATTTTACAAATCTCAACTCATTTTATATTTTGGTCTTTAGCCTTTCTGATGTTAGCTTGAGAGTTTTGTGCAATTTATTTTAATTTTCTAACTCAATGACTCTTTTACAAATCTGACATAATCAGAACAGCTGCAAATAGTCATGTTATCTTTAATTATTCCCTCCCTCCACTCCTCCCCTGCTCCACCCTTTCCTTTTGGGACAAAAGAATGGGAAACCCTCCAATGACTACCCAATGTTCCTGCAATAAAATCCAAACTCCTTAAGGTTGTCCCTAAGTCCTTACCTTAGCTTGTACCTGCCTCTTTGAACTCATCACATTTCACCTTCCATCAAATACGCCTTCCTTCTATTCCTGGCATGTGTCAACACATTCCTGCCTGAGGGACTTTGCACTTATCATTTACACAGTCTGTAAAGTGAGTCCTTTGTTCTCATGGTTTCATCACAGCTCAAAGGTTATTTTCTTGGCGCACACTTACCTAACTATCTTAGCTAAGGCTAACATCCTCCTCCTAAAAGTTATCACTCTCTATCCCATGATTTAATCTTAGTTTCTTTATGACAGATATCATTACCTACAGTTTTCTTATTTTTATTGATTTAATCTGTCTACCAATCCACATATATATGTTAACTCTGTGAAAGCAAGGACCATGTTCCATTCATTAGTGTATCTTCAGATGTTGACCAAGCAGAAGAAAAGCCCTCAGTAAACAAATTGTTAAAATGAATTAATGAATGAGTGAAGACAACCTATAGTGAGCACAAAGGAAACCTCATTACTGGTGAAAAAGATAGTAAATTTTGGAAGATTATACTATAAAGTGAGTACCAAATATGTTTACAGGAAAAATATAACCATCTAAATACAGAAATTATCTATTAAATATTTTTAAAAATATATTTGATGTGCAAACAGTTAACATGTAAGAGGTTTTTAGTATTTTTTTTTTCTGCCCTTTCTCGATTGTTTCAACTCTACTGGGCCTAAATATGACATATTTTCCTGAAAATAAAAATATTTCCACTGATTTATTATTTAAAATTGGTGAGTATTGCACAAATGGAAGAGAGGAAAGGTAGGTATAAACACAGATGATAACACACAAACGTTTTTCAACTAGAAATATCAATGCAACTGATGAAGCATCCAGTTTATGCAGGAAGACCATCTTCATTGTACTGCACATGCAGGAATAGCATGAAGACAGTAACAAAGGAATAATGACCAAGTCCGCAGCTAAACAAAGTTTTAGGTACACATAATCAGATCTACTTCTCAAACAAAGTTTTTTTTTTTTTTTTTTTAAATATGATGAAGAGTTTCAGGCCTACATACTCCCAAATTATTCTAGCTGTCTTTAATACATAAGCATAGCAATTCACAAATAACATAACTTTGTCTCAGAAAAGTGAAGTCCTTCACAAGGATTGAAGAGCTATTGGAATATCACGAGAGCTACTGAAGACTGTCCAGTGAACATAGGCATATCAATTGGTATAATATTTGCTTTTCTTTCTAAATTCAAGTAACATATTTGGACACATAAAAATATTAAAGTGTAAAACATATTCTGTTTATAACTGATTTTGTCCTCCAACAATAAATCAAAATTAAATGCATCAAATGAGAAAAAGAAAGGTGGACCTGTAAATTTACCCATTGTAAATTTTTCCTTCTGATTTTTCTGCCTCAGAAAAGTCACTAAAAATTTTGCTATATATAATAATTCACTGGATATAAACATTTAATATTGTTTCAATCCAACTATAGTTAAAAATCTCTCAGGGAGATTCAAAGAGATCCCCAAATTAGAGGACTATAAAGTCATAAATCAAATTCTCCACTTTACTTACTGAAACGGTATCAACCTTTCAAGTGCCAAAGATTTGAATGACTTATGAAGAGGTGCCTTGTTCTATAGACATCATAAATCTGTCGCAGCCTATGCCAAGGTCCATACTTAACAGTACTTCAAGTGTGAATGCTAATTTAAATCCACAGTTCAATGATTTTCTTAAGGGATGACAGCATAATGTTGAAATTATTGATGTCAGTCTCTTATACAGCAGTTTCCCTGTAGAGTCACTCAAAATCCGTGGTTCTCTCTCACTGTGAGTGTGTCAGCCATCTTTGAGTTGGATGAAAAAATGGAAAGAAAATATGATCCATGTTATCATATTCATTTAATGTATCTTCTTTTCTAAATCTCACCACAATTCAGAGCTGAACTTTAAAACTCTGCTATGTTTCTACACATTGCTATTACAAAATTGACTAAGAGGCATTTGAAAAAAAAGTGATAATATTGTATGTTCCCAAAGTTAAGTATTATATAATTTATTTCATGTACATTTTGGTAAGAATTGCACTATCTTTTCCTATTTTGTTCAGTCATTCAATGTTTACAGTACACACATTTCTTTCTAACAAATACACTGCAAGAATTTTACAAAAAAAAAAAATATATATGTATATATATATATTGCTTAGATAGCTATGTTACTGAAGTAAAGTTTGCGATGAGAGAATATGCTAGCTAATTGAAAATAGAAAGTTTAACAAATTATATGAGAGCAGTATTCACTCAAATTCTTCAATTATTTATTGAGAATTTTCTGTATGCCCCATAGAGCAGTGAACAAAATGGTAATAGTATAGTTTATGTCCTAATGGAAGCTGCAATGAAGGAAATATTCTAAAACAATTACTATAATAAACTCGAGATAATTTAATATTTTTGTGATATGGCTCCTGATATAAAAAATGTTGGATCATTAAACCCTTTCTTACTTAGTATTTTTAGTGATTCTTTTTCTATGCATATGAAGAAGTAGAGTGATAATTCTGGGTCTAAAAATATGAAGGGTAAAGGAGCACTTCATCAGTACCACAGAATAAATTACAACATAAACATTTCCTAGCATGTAAATTATGATACATATTGTCCCTAAGGCTAATAACCATACATGAGCGATAGCTGCAAAATGTTTGAAATTCAAATAACTGAAAAGCACATTAAGTTAGCATTCCCTGTCCTGAGTTACAAATTAATTGACCTGCTTCTAATGCTGTAAAAATTAATACTAAATGGTTTTTCCAAGTTAAGACTGTTAGTAACTCATAAATCAATTCAACATACATTTGTTATGCACCATCCCTCTTTTTAAAACATTTTTAGATGTTATTGAAATATACTGAAATAACGTGGAATATCTGAAATGAAATAAATGCTCAACAAATCTTGTTATTTCTAGAAATAGTCTACTAGGCTAAAACACCATGTAGAACATAGTGACACTGAAGGCGGGGTGTTTCACTCAGAATCTAACAATAAAGCACATTTAACAAAGAGTCCTGATTTTAGCTGGGACACCTTAAAATATTTTTACTGTTTTTGTTTTACGTGTCTGCTTGTTCAAAGTCTAAAAGAGACATAGGTAATGTCTCCAAGCTCTTGAGAAATGTGGTATGTACAAACCATCCTCCATTTGTGAGCTACTTAGTGATCTTAGGAAGCAAGTAAAATTATATCAAAAAGCCATCTTAGGCTAAAATTAACTTCTGGAATTCTGCCTTCCTTCTGGGTTTTCCAGGATGATTGGAAAAGGAGGAATCTGTGGGCACCTCTAATCTTTGTTTTACAAATGAGAACATTGGAAATTCTTAAGACGTTTCCATAAGATCACTAACCTATTAACACCAGTTTTGGACTTTAAACATCTTGTAATTCTATCATCAGAGTAATTCCATTATATTCCATGCCTCGCAGGATGTTTTATACAGGAAATACTTAATTTACACTTGTATAAGATAAATTCTCCCCTATAATTGAATGACCATCTATGAATAACAGTCCCAACTAAGGGATCCTTCTCTCCTTCCCTTTATTTCGTCTCTCCTTTCCATTTCTTTTTCAGCTATTCTAAGATACTCTTTCTCAGTCGCAACTTTTGATTATAAAGGAACATAACAATGTTAGAAATTTTCCCCAAGTTCTTTCTTTTTCCTCGCCTTTCTAGTTATTCTAAGGCCAGCAAGGGATCAGTAGCCCCATTCCATCTTCTGGGATGTAATTCTCTAGATATTCTCTAAAATGTAGATACATAGACTTTATCTCTTCACACATGCAAAGTTCTACCTTTATATCTGTGCTCATTTCATATTTTCTTATAAAATTTATTGAGTGAACAAAAGTTTAATTGAAGAACAGGGAATAGAAAAAGTGGTTCTTCCAGTCAGTTAGAGAGTAATAAGGTAAATTACTGAAGGAGAAAAGAAATTTAAGAATTAGAATGCCTCAATGACTTACTTGCACATAGGACTTAGAATTAGGCCTGGATGAGGGGCTAGGTTGTTGACTATACAGAAAGATAATTCCATAAGAATGAATATTTACAGTGCTGCCCCTGATATCATCACAGTCATTTTCAGCAATGCTGCTAGACTCTCAATTTGGTTGCCACTACTGGGGTAACCTGTGAACACTCCACGCACATCAAGATACAAAGCTCACATCTGATGGGCCAAGTCTGCTTCACACAATGATGCTTCTGCAGACAGAGAGAAGGAGATGAATTATCTGTTATCTCTATTTGCATAGAGGTTAGTGAGGTACTGCTTCCTGACCCTTTTGGATCCCCTATGCATTAATAATAAATAGAATCAATATTCAGTGGTTGGGCCCCACACACACTGATAATAGAACGAATATTAGGTGGTTTGTTGCCAAGCGACAACGACATAACAAAAGACAAGAATCTCCAATTTGGAGGTTGTGTGTGTGTGTGTGTGTAGCGGGGGGATGGGGAGGGGAGGGCAGTAATTTCAAATCTTAGAATATTATGTTTCAGCAGATGAAGAGGTAATAAGCCATGGTTGCCTAGTCTGGAAACATAAAACATCAAACGCCACATGTGTTGTAGGAGAAGAGTGCGAGTTTGAAGTGCAGTTTGTATAGCGATTAAGAGCACAAATTACACAGGTATAAAAGTTGTTTCTGCCACTTATTACCTGTGTGACCCTGAACAAATTCACTAAGTTTTCTGGACCTCAGTCTCATCATCTGATAATAGCACAGAATCAATATCCCCATGTTCTGAACCACCAAATGAATTTTGGAATCATGATCAGTTACTAAGTTGAAACTGCTTGAATCTCACTGTTAGGAACTTAAATCAAAGGGAATTCTTTGAAATGCAAATAGAGACCCTTCATTTCTAGAGTTATGGAAAATAAGCACAGCTCAGTCATTTAACCTAACTCAAAAGACTCAGTACATTTTCTTATGCACTGACTGCATTTCTGCACAGTTTTCTGGAAATGAGGGTTATCCTGTAGGTGATGCTTATTGTCTGCAGTAGACCCCCATTTGCATATTCACCAATTCTTCATAATACTTATACCAAAATCATATCCTCCCTCTGTATTATACCATTAGTGTATAAGAAATTAAAAAGAAATCAGTGATCTTTTTTACAAGGAGTGGTGTGAAATAGTCTTTTATATGTAGACCCGTAGCAGACATTTTTTGGTTGCCTCCTCAGTTTCTAATCCCCACTTCCCTCACCAACAACATCCAGGTTTACCTTTCACAAATTCCCTTAACCTCATCCCTAGACATTTGAGCTTCAGGTTCAGGAGGCCACATTGCTTAATCCGAATAGTAAATTCCATATGCAACTAGGAGACTTCAGTTCAGGAATGAATATACAGCCTGGATCAAGCTAATGAACAATAAATAAGCATTTTCTGGGACTTATAGAAGAGCAGTTTCTCTGTGTCTCTGTCTCTGTCTCTGTCTCTACCTCTCTCTCTCTCTCTCTCTTCTTTTCTTTCTTTTTTTTAAGAGGAGCTATCAGAATAGACGCCTTCTCTACCTCTGAACTTCAAAATGTGAAGTTATGAGGTTTTAAATCTCTGTGGCCATCATGTGGGAAGCTGACCTGGAAATTACACCTACACACACGGTGTGCACAGCTAGAGAACTGCAGAGAAACAAACCCAAAGTCTGAATGACATCATGAACATTTAGATCAAACTTTGCTTCAAGTCAGTAACATTTCTTATATTTTATGTAGTAAGTCAATTATTAAAAAAATTTTAAGCCAATTTGGGTTAGGTTTTCTACCCTATGTCATTGGAAGATTCCTAATTCAAGAGCAAACTGGAAAAATAATTAGAAAATATATTCTTATGCATAAGAACAAAAATAATGAATATTCCATTACCAAAATATTGCCTAGTATAATACATTCATTAAAGAAAAATTAGAAGTTGAATCAGAAGGAACAGCAGATTGAGACTCAAGAGTAGTTGTGATATTAACAAGTAGTTTACAAATATAAACAAATTTTTCACATATGATCATTTATCTTCCTGTACATGGAAAATGTCAGTCAGATAAAAGGTATCTTGATTTTAATTTCTTAATTTCTCAATTACTCTAGACATTCAATATTATATTAGTTTCAGGTGTACAGTATATTGGTTAGACATTTATATAACTTACTAAGTGATCCCTCCAATAAGTCTAGTACCCACATGGCACTATACATAGTTATTACGATATTATCGACTATATTCCCCATGCTGTACCTTACTTCCCCATGGCTATATTGCAACTGCCGATTTATACTTCTTAATTTCTTTACCCTCTTTCACCCAGCTCCCCCAACTATACTCCTAACAGGCAACCATTAGTTTGTTCTCTGTATCTGTTGGATTGATTTTTTTCACAAGCACATGGAGAAAAAAAATCATGCCTGCTTAAAACGCTTACACCTGACTTTTACAGTTTAACTCTGACTGCAAGTGGGAGTCTTTCAAAGACTAAAATAGAAATAGTCAATCTTAAAACACCCCAGAGCTCTGAAGGGAAATTATGATGTCAAAATACATCCTTCAGCAAAAGTTAATGCAGAGATATTACTGTGCCATCATGTGTACACTCATTCTGAGAGTACAAAAAGGAAAAAGAAAACAGGACATTTAGAGCAAAATATTTAGAAAGTAGGTTATAAATTTCAAATGTTAATTTTTCTTAACTTTACTTAAAACATGCAAATGTAAATCATAGAAAGAATTTTAAAACTCACATATCTGTTAAATTTATATTATATGCAAAACATTATGTCACACGACTCATTAAAAAATTAGCCCATTCCAGAATGGTAGAGGTAATAAATTCTAATTTAGATTCTACCATGCAGTCAGTTCAATGAACCCAAGCAGTACATGGATACCTCTGATCTTCAGTTAACTCATACATTTGTACATAAGGTGACTGAGTGACGTTGTATCACTCAAACATGATGAAAAATAACATATTTGGATGAATGAGAATTACAAAAATGCCTAATAACCTGATTATATGAATTTACTGATCCTTATTTACTTTACTATTACTTCCCAATCAGAAACCTGAAAAATTTTGGCATAAAGAAAAGACATCTTCAACATACTGTGTCTTCATTTTCCTCACTTTTTTCTTTTTAGTTATTAATATTTTTTTTAAATCCAATAGCATAGAAAATTAAGTCAATGAATGACCATGATGAGAAGATGGAATGTGGTGTATGCATGTGTGTGTGTGTGTGTGTGTGATGGGGTTGAACTAAGGAGATATTGTGTTGCAGGTGACTGGACCAGTAAAGAATGAGGATATATAAGTGAGTGTACATATGCATATTACCAATGTGGTCAAATAAATAATGCTTCCCCAGCAACTAACTAATGGTCCTCCAGAATTCTAGAAGCAGAATGTTTCACCCACAAAAATAACTAAATTCATGGAGTGGTAGATGGGCAGGTGGTGGTAAGGTCAACAGACTTTACTGACACTGAGGTAGAAAAGATTTGCTAAATTTCCTTTGAACAAGAAGAAAACAATAATATCAATTTCACATATCGATACATATAACTAATAATTTCTAGAGAAAATATACATTAAAATTACATATATTCAAAGATATAATTTACATGTGTACAAAATTGTAAAAACTATTATATGATACTAATCAATTGTTTATTACAAAACAAAACACTATTTAGGCTTTCTATTATTGATCTACACATCACACACTAAAATGGATTGAAATATGTACATAATTTGTGACAGTGTAGTTGCCAAGAAAACATTTTACATCTGCCTTTATACTTTTCCTATTAGATATCTCTATAGAGATGCTTTTTATTTTAAGACAGTTACAGGACTGACCTTCAAAACACTTAAAGGAATTTGACAAATAGCTACTAAACACCCCTAAGCCATCTACAGCTCAAGTCTGCTTTACACAAGTTCTGATGACACTGGGAGCTATCAAACATACATTCAGAAGACACACAGAACCAGCTAAATGCTAGGCCACCATTTTTACAGTTTTCATTTCCTAACTGTTGCCTATTTTGGTGGCCACTTTATTTTTCTTCTTTATTATTGAAAAACAAACGATTAAATGCAAATGTTTTAGTGCTGTTTTGCTTTATATCTTAGCAAGTACTAGTGAGTATTTTTATGGAATATTTTTATTTTATGTAGAATGTTGAAAAATAGAAAATAAATAAGAATGACTATAGTAGTTTTAAGATCCTATCAATTAAAAATATTTTATTCAATTTTTATTTTAGTTCTTAAACAATTTTCCATTTTATACATCGCTACATTCTAATTTAAGGAGCTGATTTAGTTCTTTTAGGTTTTCATGGAATGGAAAATTGACACGCCTCAGGCCGTTTGTTTTCTTTTTTATTCTGTTTTCTCATTCAATTGAAACTTTATGTAAGCATGTAACTTAAAAATATTCCTCATTTAGACAATTAAATTGCAACTCTATTTTAAGGGAAAGAATTTTAATTTCAACATATGCTTAATTGAAATGATTTTCTTTGAAAAGGAAAGGTAAAAGAAAGTACAGAAATGGCAAAGGTTAAGTTGTACTAAAATTTTATTTGATTTTTTTGGGGGGATGGGCGATCAGAAGAGCAGTGGAAATATTCTTTCCCTCACACTATTCCTATTACTTTCCAAGTTCCTTTGTCTCAATCTTCTCGAGTCATCCCGTCAGCTGGAAACAAAATTAAGAATTTACACCTTATATTGACATTCTTACCCTTGGGCATATAATCAGCTATAGTTTGTAAGATCATGATTTCTGACTCAGTAAAATCTTTTCCTCTTTTCTGGAGTAAAAGGAGAAACAAAAGTATAATTCCTCCATTCTCCAATCTCTAATATTGATTTCAGTGCACTGAGTTGGAAAGTCATTAGTCTTCCTGATAATATAAACTCTCCCTCTTCATGAAGCCAGGTACTATTACGTCAGTTGAGCTTGATAACAAGGAAAACTATACTGAAAACTCACTCATACTTTTTAAAAAATCATTTCTGATTTGGCAAAGGCTATCTCCATTGCATAACCTTGGCTTGGTAGATAGGCTAATTCAGGACTTCTAAGTCATGTTCCTGTGAGGCACCACATCATTAAGTCGCCCTATTTCGCTTATTCTCAGTGGTAAGAGGTCCCTAAAACTTTGCATTCACTGAGGACTATTCTCTTTAATGATATTTTTCTTTCTTTCTTTAAGTCACCATATGTTTCAGACTCAATGAGTTTGCCCTTTCAGAAACCAGCTAAACACAATGCACTCAAAGCTATCTGTAAAATAAATAAAAATAAATAAATAAATAAATAAATAAACAAACAAACATTGCCTAAAATCTTAAAACACTGAAAATTACGTCCAAAAGCACAGTGGTTGCTATTAGCACACTAGAAGCAACTCATGGGATTAATTTCCCAGAAGAGGCTGATGTCAATGATAAGTAAAGCTGCATGTTATAAACTCATGTGAACTTTCTAATGTAAAAATCTATAAGATAGACATTAAAGTGTAAGTAGTTTGCAAGACCCAAGAAATTATATTAGCCATTTTTTTCTATGACAGACCATAAAGAAGCATAGTCAGAAAATAGATACTGAACACAGAACATGAGAAAATTGACATTTTATTAACAACTCCATTAAAATAAATGAGCTCACAGCCAAGAAAAATCAAGAATCAATAAATGTTTTAAATTAGGTACTTGACACGTTGGAAATGAATGTACACTTCAGAACACTGAAGGAATCAGTGACCATTCCTTGAAATATGATTCTGAGCTACTGGATTCATTACATAAAAAGCTCAAATAAATTTCTCCCAAGTTAAAGATGAATGCAAATTAAAACTAATATTGACCACTCCTAAAGCATAGGAATGGTGTCATCTAGAATTCAGAGAAAGTAGTTTGTAAAACAATTTTAATATAGAATGAATATTTCAACATCGAAATTAAAAAAAATTTTTTTCTAATGCTTATCAAAGAGCATTGATACATTGCCATTGATTTAAATTCAGGAATAGCGAAATCTATCATGGGTATAATAATTAACAACAATAATTTCCACTTTGCAGGCACACACATATACAGAAACTAAAATTGATTTCCCACCTCCCTCGAATCCAGTCTCAATTTTTTCATGAAAACACTGGCTTCCTTCTTCCAGGGCATCTTAATCATTGATTTAATGACTATCATTTTTAATATTCAATTATTAAATAAGGCAATAGGAATTGGATTTGTAAATCATTTCCTGGATACTTTCACATGTCCTCTTTTCAGTCTTACTCAGTATACTTTGCAAAGTTCCCTGATTCATCATTCAGGCATTAAGGGCAAGTATAACAAGTACATCCACCAGTTAGTTACCTTGCTAAGTTCTTTACTTACATTATGTTAAATTCTGATCTTGCCACTACGCTCTCTCTTAAAAAAGAAAAAACACAAACAAAAACAAACAAACAAAAAACCCAAAATATACAACAACTGTAATTATTTCTATTTTATAGGTAAAAAAAATGAGGCTCAGAGAGTTTAATAATTTGACTAAAGCAACAAAAAAAAACAGTGATTAGGGAAGCTCAAGTTCGAAATGGGATCTTACGACCCCTCAAATGCTATAACCACTCTTCAAAATACCGTTAAGTGTTAAAGAATGGATACTTTATCTCCCTAGATATGTTTGTATTCCTTTTTTGAATAAATAAACCTTTCTCTCTATTTCTTATATCTTGGAACCTGAATGAATCTTTTAGTGGCAACACGTATTCCCTTTCTATTTTCTTCTTTTAAATACTCCACTAAACTAAAATAACACATGAACTAATATAAACTCATGGTCACAGTCTTAGCATTTCAGTTTCTATAGGCAAGCTAATGATTTTCTCTCAGTATAAGTTTGCCTTTAATATGTTAAATAGGTTAGTAAAAATAGTGTAATGTTGTCTTCCCATAATTGAATATACAAAATATGTTAATATATTTGTTTATACAGATAGATACAGATATAGATACACTTAATGAAATATAAATAGAAGTGTTATTTTCAGTTGGATATGTTCGCTAAAGAAATTGTCTTATCTTTCTGCTTTAACAAATTTTATACTTTCAATTTTGAACAGTGTCATTGCCATTTGATCAGGAAGAATATTTAAGATTGTAAAGTTTGAACAGTCCAGAAAATGTGAATGAGGTAACAAATAGCTAGTGAGACGGTCTTTCTAAATTTAAAATTTTATCAATTAGAAGGAATAAATTCTGCAATAGTACCACAGGTATTTCCTCCAAATAGGATGAAATTGATACGATAATTCTAGTGCTAAACTAACTTACAAGTAACTGTTACATTCATAAATTTATCCCTAGTTTATAGTATTTCCAAAATCAATTATTCTTAAACAGTACTTTCATAACTAGGATGTATTCATTAAGATGCCAGAATTTCAATTTCCCAAAGAGATTGACACTTTCGGGCAATCTTCACAATTTCAGTGGCAATTCAGTCTATTTTGATTTAAAATTGATTAGCATCTTTGGAAATAATGTGTGGTGAATTGCTGAGCTAATCAAGGTAAATGGAGCCATGCATTAAACATTCAAGAATGTTATTCGATCACAAAATAACCCACATTTTCAAGCTCTAAATCAACAAATTAAAGCTGCCCTTTGAAAAGCTTAATTTCATTGGCTCATCAGTATTGTTGTGTACATTTATATAGTTATCAAACACTAACAACATGCTCCTGACATAGGAAACAGCCTGTCCTCCCTACCTGGGCATGCTAATTAAGCAAAGGCCAAGAAAGACAAAATAATAATAATAATAATAATAATAATACAATCAAGTCCATTTATCTTGGTCATTAAGTGTTGAAATAACAAAGCACTCTATAGCACAATATTTTATTAATGTAAAACCTACATTAATCAAAGCCAACAAGATAGTTTTGGATATACAATAGCAGTTTAACACAAATAGTAGGGGTCAAATATGAAAATTTCATTGATATTCTAAATTATTGGCTATTATTTTTATTTAAATTTTTCAAAATTTTACAGCAATTTAGAGAAAGCCCTTAGATCAGTAAACTGAAATGTGGAACACATGGAGGTTACATCTGTAATTGGTCCGTTGACTCTTAAGGTTTTCTGGACCTAAGTTCACAATGAAATACTAAAGGGATGACAACTGGGAAGGACCTACAGTTCAGGAAGATGGGAAAGGAAAGGGCTACTGAGCTCTGCTCCGATCTCTGATAATCTATCAGTGGGGCTCTGTTCCATAGTGATTCCAGCCTTGTGTGCTGGGTTGTACATGGGCTTATAGCTTGACCATGCATATGTTCCTTAAACCTTCAGCATATAATCCCAACAAAAGAGCATCACCATTTTTATTTTGCTATCCATCATATTAGAAGCTGCTTCGCCTTAGTTTGTGACTGAAACAAAATATCCCTATTTCTTTCTTCAGTCGCTTACAAGTTGAAAAGTGTATCAAATGGAAACACAAGTCAGTTGAAACATTTATTTTCCCCAGGAAAACAATCTTCAAGCAGTGGAACTGACAATATTTTTCAGTAATGCTTGAGGACAAATCAAGGACGGATAAAAAAGACCCAAAATATGTAGTATTTCTTTTCTTTTTTCCTCTCTAGTTGAAAAGGTGCTTTTAAAATGTAAAACATCTTTTCTACTATGAAGAGTTTTTAAAAATGGAATTTGGTATGAAAAGTATGTTTTTGAAGATATGTGTCATTATCATTTCAGTCTAAAGTGTAACCCTCAGCCAGGGTTATTAAAATGATGGGATCAAAGATTCTCAATCCCATTAGACTTTAGTAGGAGAAAGCGTTTGGGGTAGAAAATAATTGCAGAGGATTCTGATTTAATAACACAGAAAATGCATTTAAAAATTACCATTAATAACACCTTTCTTCTGCCATTACATAAAGACTCATTTGATCACTTCACAACAGATAACTGGAATATTACATTAAAAACCAATACAAAAACTAGAGATCATTGAAGAAACACAACACTGAGCCTCCAAGCATACCTTCTAGAGCACTGAAGCAAGAGAATGCTAAGATCATTGAGCTGTCCTGAAAAGGGTTATTATATTTACAGCAGTTGTGTTCAACTTGACAAAGAGTGTGTAATCTCTTCTGTAAAAAGGAATAAAATACCCATTTAGTGGAGATGAATTATTCTTTTACACATTCGGCTCCATTTTAATAATATATGTTCTATCTTCCCTTGTACTAAATTATATTATAGTGACCTGAATAAGTTATAAACTCTCCAGAGCAGGCTTTTCTCATGTGCACAATCAAGATGATGGCAAGGACTGTTTCTCATGTCTCCTGGTAGCTCCCTGCCTATGATGGGACCTTCCATGAAGTGAGTACTCAATAACATTTGCCGAGTTAATGATCAAATGAAGGGTTTCTTAAATCAGTTGTGGTCATGAAAAGACAATCTTTCAATCGAATACATATTACAGAATTGTTTAACATTGGAGTTACAAGGAGTCTTATAGGAGAGCTCATTAAGCTCACATTCAATTTAAGAAAATCTTCTACCTATCCGAAACTTGTTCATCTAAATCTCAGTTTAAAAATCTCAATGATTGGGAGGTCACTTTTCCATTTTCATTCAGATTCATTTATTAAACTTTCTTATGTTGAGTTACAAATTGCTTCTTTTCAATCTGCATCCTAGCTCTGTCTCCTGGCTAACAAGAACAAATAATTGTCTTTTCATCCTGAAAACACTTAAAATTTTTTAAGACTACCATAATTGTCTCACTTTTTTTCTGGTTTAATATTCCCATTTCTCTCACCCTTTTTATTATTTTCTGGTCTCTAGGTCTAAGATCTCTTGCCACTGGATATGCTCCAGTTTTTCAGTCACCTTCTCTAAATGTGGAACTTAAAAATTAACAAAATTAAAATATAATCCCACTGCTTTTAAGATTTTCTCTTCCTCTTTTATTTGCAGCATTTTTATGATGATATACCCAGGTATGGTTTTTCACTGTGTTCATCTCCTTGGAGTCTGAAGATTTTGAGATCTGTGGTTTAATTGTCAATGTTTAAATTTTTTCATTGATTCTGTCCTACTCTTTCTCCTACTTTCTAGAACTCTAAATAATATCTGTTAGGCATATATCACATTTTTTTAAATTCACCTTCAATTTCCAGCTTTTTCCACTCTCTGGGTTTAATCTAGATATTTCTAGTGATTTATCTTCCATTTCACGAACCCTCTCTTCTGGAATGTTAAATCTATTATTAACCTGCCCATTGAATCTTTATTTTCAGTCATTGCATTTTTCAGATTACATTTCTCTGGAAAAATTCTTCAATTTTCCATCTACTTCCTTAACGACATTAATCATAGTTACATAAAGGTTCCTATCTGATAACTCCAATATCTAAATCACCCCTTGGGTTTCTTTCTATAGAATTTTATTTTAATTTTTATCATCTGAATTGATTTTACACTTGCCAGGTAATTTAAAATGACTACCAAGTATCATATATACAATATTGCAAGGGCTCTGGTTCATGTTATTTCCAAACCAAATTTTATTTTATTCTGGAAAGCAGGTAGAGAACTTGCATATTTATTTAAGTGTGGGTTTGGGTTTTCTTAGGGCTGGTATTTTTTCTGGTTTGCCTTAATTCCTAGGTCATGGTACTTTTGGGATCAAGACTTAACGCTTGTGAAATTTAAAAGAGCCACTCCACTATTGTTAGCCCTTAACTCTAACTTCTCTCTTCCTGTCACTCCCACACTATTGATATCTTTGCTAAGCTCTTTGGTCTCCTGGGAACAGCTTTCTACTTGATTTCAAGGAGTTTCACCCTGCACATGTGTAGCTTAAAAATTGGCAGATGCTTTCAGAGGAAATAACATATATCATTTCTGGTTCAGTTCTCAGAGATTTCTTCCTCACCTTCACATTCTGATATACTTGGTAGCCCTGAATGATAAGTTCAGCCCAGCAAGCTTGTTTTAAGCCTCTAGCTGATACTTTCCTTCAATCTCTCTTCCCTTTGCTAAAAATTGACAGATTCTGTGAGGGAAAATAAAGTAGAACAATTGTTGAGATCACCATAGTGTTCTCTTTTCCTCTGGACATTGGCCCAAGTCCTGTACGTTTTGGGTTTTCATCCATGTCTTCAAGATTTTAATATATAATTTTAATTGTGCAGTGAGGTTATAATAATTCCAAAATGTTTACTGAATATATACTAGATCTTAAGCACTGTAGTAAACCACCTACAAAGATTAAGATATGGTCTCCACCTTGCACCTCACTTAACAGAGAGTAAGGTTAAATATGTGAGGTGATAGTGGGTGAGCCAAGGAAAGGATTTATTCTTAAACAGATTCACTGTTTTGTTTGTTTCTAATTAGAAATGTATATAGAGATATATTTCTCATATGTATATATATTTATATTTACTTTTGATTCATTGTAATAAATCAGAAAATAAATGCAACTATGAAGAAGAAACTAGAAACTACCCCTTGATTTCCACCAGGAGACAGACTCTGTCTACCCATCAAGACATTTACAGATGAATATATGGAAAGAATGAAAGAAGAAAGGATGGAAGAAAGAGAGAAAGGAAGGGTTGGAGGAAGGAAAGAAAGAATAAGGGAGTCATCAACATATAGGTTGTGCTTAATAAAATACCAACAGTGAAAGCTGTATCTGAGAAGCATGAGAAAAGCAGTGGACTGAAAATTGAAAGGGAAACCTTGGTGTAAGGTTGGGGAGATGTGAGATTGGGGTAGTTACAAAAGTAGAAACTGTGAGGACTTTCCATGAGCAAGAGAACAGTTTCAAGGAAGAGGACATGAACAAAAGACTCAAGTGTAGCAAAGATTTCTTACAAATACCCTCTGCGTTTGACCCTAAAAATACAAGCATAGGTGGCTTAAATGGAAATATTTTGAGGAGAATAGTGGTGGGAAAATCAGATTGCAGAAAGGTAAGAGGAAATGATAGACATCAACTACCAATTACTCTCCTTAATAATTAGGACATGAAGAAAAGAAAGAAAGCAGTGGGTAAAAGTCAAAGCAGCTTTTTAGTTTTACCTCTGGAGAGACTTGAGAATGTTTAAATACTAAAGGCAAGGAACACTCAGAGAGCAGGAATTGAAAATGCAGGCGAGAGAACATAAAGCTAATAAAACAAGATACTGTTCTTGGATGCAGTGATATAGAATACGATCATCCCCAATGGACCTTTTTCTTGTCTTTTCAGTTTCCTTTGCTTTGCTTTTTGTCTCTTCTCTCTTTCTTTTTTTTTTTTTTTGCTTTATTTTTCTTCGTCTTCCTTTTTTAAATTTCTATCCACATTTCAGAGCAAGTGCACATTAAACATAAAACCATATATCTTTCTCACAAAAACTTCTGCTAAATCAGGCCTTTTTTGACATGTGCCCAAATAGGCCAGTATTCCTTTTCCTGTACCTAGAAAAAGCACTGCTAAATTCCATCTCTGCCCTCCAATGCCTTCATTCAATGAATATTTACTCAATATTTACTATAGACAAAGTATGATGCTTAGCATGCAAAATATAACAGTAAACAGAAAAACATTATTCCTGCCCTTCTAGAGCTTATATTCTAGCTGTTTATAGAATGATATATGCTCCCATCAAATGGCCATATTGATAAGGGTCCAAAATAAGGAGGTTCTTTGGTCAGTGGTTATGAAAACTTGTAGAAACTTTCCATCTTCTAATTAAAGACATAAGTCATTGCTTGATAGTAGGTTTCCAGCAGATTTTCAGATATTAAGACTAGAAAATAGACATTTACTAAAACTTTAAATACATTATGCCAAAAAATAAGTAAAACAAATGCTTTAAACATTACATTTAACCAAGTTATTTTTAATGATCTGTGAAATAAATTATCGATTGGATTAATATTTATTTTCTCTCCCATGTATTTAAATTAAATCAACTAAATCAGATAATTATTTTATAATTTTACCTAGCCTCACATAATGCTTTTTGCACTTCATTAGAAAGCTCATTGAGTAAGGTTTATCTGTATGTTTTATTTTGTACAACAATCTATCTACTACCCCAAAAATAATTTATTTAAACATCTGCTCTTGGGTACAAACTATACGTATTTCACAAAACAGTTTCAGAAAATTTTCTCGACAAAGAGCTGATATCATTGTCTCCTACAGTATCAGTAAGAAATATTGTAAGAATTTTTTTCATAACAAACTGCATCAGGAATATATCTTATTACCGTATGGCCTTGGTGAGTCCCTTTTTAGTTAACCATCCTGAAAAAACTCCTATAAATCAGAGACTCCATCTTTTCTTAGACTATCTACCATAATCATTTATTATTTGCATTTTTATAAAGAAGATTTCATTAAGTAATAAGAAAAAAAGTAATGTTTTTCTAAAGGTAATATGGAGAGCTCTTATTTCATTATTTCCACACCCTCAGTGACCTTTAACAGAGCTCTATTCCAGCATTCTAAACTCCTGACTTGAATTTCTAAATTCTTTCATGAAAAATACTGATAATGGTCAACTATACTTGGAAGGGCAATCTTTTTAGGTGGGTATAAGTCTACATGTTTAACTAAATATTATTGTGCATGTCGCAGCTGGAAACTCTCCTGTTTTGGAAACATCGTCATTAAAAGCAATTGTATAGTTGCACAAAAGAAGTTGCAGGGTATGTATGGCTGACATACAATTCCAAGTATTTTCAGAAATGTCCTATGAATAATGTTTTTCTTAGTTTGGATTTTTGCTACTCGGAAACATGAAGGAGCAACAGTCAAAATGATAGGTAAAGTAAAACAAAGACTAATTTTCTTCTAGCATTAACCTTAAAGGTTTCCTTATCCAAATTACAAGTTCATTGAGACCACGTAATCCACGTTCCATCACATTTCCAAGCTAAAATTAATTTTCCAAAGGCATTTAAAAAATACTCAAGGAAGTAATATTGCATTCAAGGGTAGAAGATGCAACACTGAGGGGTTTGGTACCTCTCTTTCAGCAAAACTTCAAACATGATCACTCTCAAAATGAGGATACAAGATGTACGGTCACAGAATGTACATGTGTTGCTTTGTCTCTCAAAAGCCAGTACTAATAAAGACCCATATTAAAAGTGAAAGTGAAGTATTTGAACTATTTTAGGCAGCCATTGAATAAATACAATATTATTAGAGGACTTAGCCAATCTGAGCTTCAGTCTCTTGCTTATACACTGAAAATAATCATACCACCTCAGTATTGTTATGAAGATTAAATGAATTAATCCATAGAAGGCATTTACAATATTGCTAAAAACATAGTATGACTACCGTTGTTATGCTAAAGCATTAAACTAAGCAATATTGCCTCATCTTATTGGGTTGGGAGGGAGCTCTTCCTTAAACATAAGGCATGTTGCTAAAGACCTGTTAAATGTTGTTGGCAACACTGAATATATATACTCTTTGAAATTAAGAAAATAGTGGTTTCCTATTCGTGATACTTCATCTCTATCTAAGTAAAAGCTAAGCTTGAAATTAAGTACCCAAGGTAGGTCATGGAACTGCATGCATACATATTCAGAAGTCTGCAAAATCAAGCAAGATAGATTCTAAAAATTATTTAAGGAAAAAAAGGTCAACAAATATATTTCTATAATCAAAATAAATATTGTAGAAATTTACCATCTTAATTATTATACAAGTCATCATTTCTGCAGAGGAAGAGGGTGGGGCTGGCGGTTCCAAGGCTGCTGAGCTCTTCACATAATTTGAGACTAACGATACAGTGATCAGAGAAGAGCTATAGAAGAATATGACTGCATCAAACAACAGTCTTTGACCTCTATGCACTCATGATTGATTCCCAAGTCCTTTGCAATAATTTAAAGCCAGAGAAAAATTTCCAGTTTTTAACCTCCGAGTTAATACTATTCCAGCTCTTAGTATTTATTAAAGGAATGCATTAGGTCTATTTCTTTTAATTGGCACTGTTAAGTGTGGTTTTACCAGGAAATGAAAACCCCCTTCCTTGGATTTTATAACTTTGACAGTACATGACCTAGTCTTCTTTCCTTCTTCCTTATTGCCTTCACCATCTTCTCACCCTCCAATTTTTCCTTAGCAGTAGAGTTTCCTCTCTAAATCCACTGTATATTACTATTTTTATTTTCTATAAGCCCATTTCTAATGAATTGAACAATCATCCTATTTGTTACCCACAAATACTTAGTTCTAGCCCTGCCATCAACCCCTTCTAGTTCTATATTTCCAGGGACTGACAGAGCAAATTTACTTCGGTATGTTTCCATTACATTATACTTATTTCCATACTTCTTCCCATTAAAATTAATTTGTATTTTTTAGTGGCACTATCTTTAAAAGTTATTTTAAACAAGGAAGGGATGTGGAACAGAAGTACACATACAAAGTTATAGGAATTTTAAAATATGTAACTGATATGTTTTTGGCAGCATTATTCATGATGGCCAGGACATGGAAGCAACTGAAGTGTCTTACGATAGATGATTGGATAAAGAAGCTGTGGTACATATATACAATGGAATATTACTCAGCCATAAGAAGAGATGAAATACTGCCATTTGCAACAACATGGATGGACCTTAAGATAATCATGTTAAGCGAAATAAGCCAGAGAGAAAAAGTTGAAAACCACATGATATCACTCATATGTGGAATATAAACCTAAAAGCAACAAACAGGACAAACAGAGACTCACAGACATGGACAATAGACTAGAGGTTACCAGAAGGTGCGGGGAGGGAGGAGCAGGAATGTAGGTAGGGTAAAAGAGGTCAAATATGTGATGACAGAAAGAAATCTAACTATGGGTGGTGAATACACAATGCAATATTTATATGCCTTACTGTTGAATTGCACATCTAAAACTTTCTGGATTTCATTAACCAATGTCACCATAATAAAAATAAATAAAAATGAAAATAAAAATAAATTAAAATAAATAAATAAAATAAAATAAAATAAAATGTTAGGTAGTTAGTCAGGCATGAGTGACTGGAGCAAAGGCCCAGCTCTGTAACCACAAAAACTTCCCTTGAAGACCTGCTTTAAATACCTCCCAGAAATATCTTCCTTTTAGGGTTATAAATTGCCCCATATCCTAGAGCACAAAGGCCATAAAAGCTTTTGGCTAAATCAGCTACAAATGCATGGGCAGAAAGTACTGCCCATAACCTCAGCCTCATTTTATCATCATATCATGACTATGCCTAGAAGTTCATGAATCTAATTATAACAGACTGAATTCTGCATAAGTAAGCACATGCACAGTAGGCAAAGCGTTATATAGCAGCCAACTGTCAGTCAAGGTGACCTCACAATTGGGTCATCTAGGACCTCCCATTATGGCCCAAATGTAAACAGATCTTTCCATCTCTGCTTGTTACAGGTTTCCTGGCTGAAAACTCACCCTTCCCTTTGAGGGGTACTATCTTATCTTTTCATCTCCTAAATTCCACAGGGCTGCAGCCTTCCTTAGCATGGCCCATCTCCTTCTAAAATGTACTTCCAATAAATCTCACTTTTTCTCAATCTTTCCAACCTGTAATTCTTTGCTGAGTCTGAGGGGAAGAACCGAGGGACAATACACTGCACCACTGTCACCTCCTCCTCCTTCCCCATGCTGCTGGGATGATGCTGGATTTCACCACACTCCAGTAGCGACAAAAATAAAATATGTAACTGATAAAATTTCTGGGGAGAAAAAAAGTCTCACAGATAAGATGCCAGGCTCAACAGAGTCGTCAAAGGCAGTAAGCTAGTGCTGAAGAGGTAACAGTGTTTTAAAGTGGGGAAAACATCTGTCACAGATTGATCTATAGTCCAGTCTTTATGAATTCATATATAAATCCTAGAGTGGAGGTACAGGTGAGTGGGAGGCTGGTGGTTTCAATAAAAAGCAAATAACAATGACAGGTGCTGGCTTTGAATTTAACAGCTTTGGCACCAACATAAATATAGTAGCTTCATGGGCACAGGTTGTCTTGGTGAGAACACTGGGTTTCTGAACCAGATCTAGGGACTTTTGGAGAATGTATCGCACCAATAGCAAAAAGGCAGAAAATGTCAGACAGCAAGTGATAGGTTAGAGGACTACACTGAAGCAAATCATATAGAATCTCCCCAACTATCTGCAGAGAAACCGAAGGGCCTGACCATGGACCATTTGAGACGGAGCTCAGGGAACACAGTATCACTGCTCTAGGTACAGCCCATTTGAATGCCACTCAGGTAAAGCCCAGGGAAACACAGATTGTCTCAAAATTAGAAACACAGTTGTGAAAAGTTACATGCCAGATAACCACGTTAAGAGGCCAACATGTTTTTCATTTGCGTTTCTTCAGAATCTGTCATTATTAGGGTTGCCAGGTGTTGAATATTGATTCATGCTGTATTTTACTTCCTGTCTAGCAAAATGAAAAAATTAAAAAGCAGTCATATAAACTCCATTTATATCACTTTTGCAACTTCTTTCATGTAATAGGATGTGCTAAAACCAGATCTTCTCATTCTTTAAGACTTGACAGCTAGTGTATGTGTAATTTTCCATGTCTTATGCTAATTTGTCATCTTTAAAAAGCTTTCTGGCCAAAGAGAGAATGTTCCTCCCTGGGCTAGCCAATTCTCAAAAGATAGCAAAGGGTCTAACCAGGAGCATACCTTTGATATGTAAACTAACCAATCCAGCCCCTATCTCTTCTAGCTTGCCTATGAGGCAATTTTCCTCTGCCTTAATTATCCGAGGCTGGATACCAATCAACTAGAGGGATCACTCTTACAGCCCTGAGCCAACCAAAATTATTCAAACTAGCCAATCCTAAACTGTTCACCTTGCTTTGCTTTTCCTGCAGAAACCCCAGTACAGGCTGTGGCCTAAGCACACTTCATCCTGTCTTTTTACTCTTGACCAGCCTGATGTTTTCTTCATGAGGCATTGCATGGTGAGCCATTCCTCTTGTCAACAGGGCCTGTGAGTAGAGCAAACTTTTCCTTTTCCTGAGCCTCTTCTCTGTCTCCTTTTGTGGCCACATGTGACTGACCAACTTATAAAAGAATATACAACAACTAGAAATAAATATAAACCTGCATCTAAAACTAATCATTATTTGCTTTTAGTGGTCCTAACAGAAGAAACAGAATTTCCTTTTCAGAGCAAATTTTTTGTTCTGGAATAAGCCATTTTATTCTCCTCTCTTAGGTATACAGATATAAGTCTACTACTTATTAGTTTCTATAGGCTAACTCCTAACTTTGGAAAGTTAAGTCAAATGCAAACAGTTTAACTGAAATGGAAATGATGTCATGTTTTATATTAGCAGGCAGGGAAAAGGTCTGTTCTTCTGAAAGGTTTTGGGAGAGAATAGGCAGTCATTGTGAGGAGTTTGCAGTTCTGTCTCTGAGACTACAGGACAGGGTTTAGGCAGCCCTGTGTTAGAAAGGATGTGAAAAACATAGCTCTAATTGTCACTCAGTAAAATAGTGACAGGCTGAATAATAGAGGCAAAAAAGAAGAAGAAAGATGAAGACAGAAGAAGAAGAAGAAGAAGAAGAAGAAGAAGAAGAAGAAGAAGAAGAAGAAGAAGAAGAAGAAAAAGAACAAGAAAAAGAACAAGAACAAGAACAAGAAGAAGATGAAATAATGCAGAGTAAAATTTTTCATCTTCTTCAACTCCTAGTACAATAGTTCTGAAGTCAATGTATGTATATATAATGGCTACTGCATCAGTCAAAATTTTAGAAACAAAAAGTAATGCATAACCCCATCCCCAACTTAATGGCTTAAAACAATAATTTATTCTCACTCCCAGTCTGAAGGCTGGCTGGGGCGTTGGCTGGTCTAAACTGCTTTTAGCTGGGCTTGCCTTGTAAATTGGCTCCACATGTTTCACATGCTTCCCTGAGTAGCAGGCTAACTGGACTCTACTTATGGTAAAGGCAGAAGCACAAAAAGGCAAACCAAAACAAATTCTGCAAGCTACTGCCATGTCCACATCTGTTAACATGCTATTGCTCCAAGCCAGTAACATGTCTAAACCCAAATCAAGAAATAGATTTTTCCTTCTAGTTGGAAGAACTAAAATGACACAAGACAAAGGGCCTGGACATAGGGCAGGATAAAGAATTAGGGCCAATAATGTAATCTACCATGAAGACACAGTCAAGCAAACGAAAATTACCAAATGAAATAGGTAAAAATGCATTAAAAAGAAAAAAACTTATACGTTGTTATAGACTGAATGTTTGTGTCCCCCTCCCCCAAGATTTTATATGTTAAAATCTAATCCTTATTGTGATGGTGTTTGGAGAAGGGGCACAGTGATTAAGTCATGAGGGTAGAGTCCTCATGAATGGGATTAAGGCTCTTTTAAAAAGAGATCCCAAAGAGCAACCTTGTCCCTTCTGCCATGTGAGAACACAGCAAAAGATGGCTCTCAGTGAATCAGGAAGTGGGCTCTCACCAACCAGACACCAAATCTGCCAGTGTCTAGATCTTGGGCTTCCCAGTCTCAAAAACTGTGAGAAATAAATTTCTGTTGTTTATAATTCACCCAATCTACAATATTTTGTTATAGAAACCCAAATGGACTAAAACATAGATGTTTCCTCTCCAATTGGTGGTCCAATATTTAGAGTGTACATCTGTAACCTTGGGGGTTTCATGTACAAACATGATGTAAACATTAGCCCACACACGAAAAAGTAATGACTGTCTTACATTACATGTATTGTGAAGTATAAAGGTTCTTGTGGGTCTCAATTGCTAGAGTGGATGAAAGTTTCCAAATGTTCTATTACAGTAAGAGTTCACAAGTAGCCCATTTACTCATTAATCATACTAGTCAATCATCACAGTAGTTGAAAGAGTAGAGAAGAATAGATAAATAGAAACATAATCGAGTTTATAATAAAGTAAAAAATTTCCAGCAAGACAATCCAGAACTACTAACAACTTTTCTATAAGAAGTAAAAAGCTTTTCTTTAAATCACCAATATTGACAGCTTAGCATGAATATTCCATATAGCTTGGTATTCAAGATACCTCAGTGGACTAATTTCCTAAAAATATGATCTTGCCCCAAAGTTAGTTACATAACAAAAGAAGTACACACCTTCTTGCTGTCTATTCAAAAGTTAAGGATGGGACTAACTCTAAGTCTATAATTAAAGCTTACATATCATTCCATGAAAGAAGGGCAGACTTAACTGCTTAATCCAAGAAGAAAAAAGACTTTGAAAAGAGGTCAAGTGACTGTGGAAGAATTTAAGGACTGTGGATTCTAGAAATGGAAATTCCTTCTAATGTGTAACCATAGAAAATTGCACCAGCTGTTGACATGGAAGAGGGAATGCTACTATGCAATTCAAGAATTAATCTGAAGAGGAAACCAGGGATCTGCTATTATCCATTGATATGTCCTCTCCCTTAAAAAAAAAAAAAAACAAAAAAAAACAAAAAAAAAAAAACCTTAAAAATAAGCAAAAGCTTGTTACCGTACTAAAATGTGACACATTGCTATTTAAATTCATCAGAGACAGATGGTTAATTTGACTAAACCAACCTTTGTTTACAATGGAACAGATCCATTGATTCTGTGCCAAAGAATTGTGGTTTAAACTTCCCCCTATTTCAGCTTACTACATTAATTCTAGGGTTCACTGAGTCTCAAAAGAACAGGATTAAGATTTCAACATATTCCTCCAGGATTAAAACAACTCAGTGAATTCATACTAATAAATACTGAGGAACCAGACTTCCCAAGGACAGCATAATGAATAATAACCATGTACAGCACAGGTGGGTAGTTTTACATTCTAATGTATTATTTATATGCTAGGAAAAAAAATATTGTTAAATGAAAAGACTGTTACCAGCACTGATGTTTAAGACAATACAGATTCAGATAAATAGGTCCTTCGTGTTTTTCTATTTGCAATTTAAATTATGTTAGACAGTTTTAAGTCCTAATTATTTTAAAAAGGCAGTAGTTAAATAAAGATATGATATTTTGAATCTGTGCAAGCACATTTTAATCATATGCAAATGTATGCCCTGGATATACATGGCTTATTAAAGAAATGAAATTTTGGGGAGCTTTTTCTGCAGTAATGTTTTATTAAAGTTTCATTGATTGACATGGTATTTCAAATTTGTGATTTTTTTTCTATAGTTAGAATCTGGTCAATGAATTATTCCATGATTGTTGAGGAGTATCTAAGAAGTTGACTTTATTACTCAACTACCAAAGGATTCAGTAAATTATTGTTCTAGAAAAGTAAGTGGTAAGTCAAAGTGTCTAAGTCTTGTAAAAAACTAAGTGGTCTGAGAAATTACCTATCTTGTTGAAGTTTAGTGTCATACATAAAGATCACAATGCAGTATCTCTAGATCAGGGTCCTTAATGGAAGGATTGGTCACACACAGAACACCTTTCTCTATGACAGACATATTTGACCTTCCTTTTACACTTCTACTCTGTCACCTCCATCATAAGTCTTACCACAGCAGGATGTGATGACGTGTGTATGTGTATATTCCTTTCCCTCTCTCCTTTTTTCTTTCTCTCTCTCCCTACTGCCACCCCCACTCCTCCACCCCACCCCTTGCTACTAGAACTCTAAGTTATTTGAAAGGTTAAAAATTCCCTGTCTACTCTGTGATTATCATAGCAATTTCCCAGCATTTATCTGGTGTTGGCACGTAATTGGTGCTCAATAAATCTATATATTGAATAAATGGATCCCTGTAAGTTTCAGAGTAACAGTTGATTTGCGTGTAAAAATTGGTCAATAAATATGCAAGGCTCTGAATAAACCACATCTTTCTATTCTGTATTAATCCACTTTTGTTATTCTAGAGTGCTTCAAATTTATGTCAGTTCTCTCTCTTACTCCACCTGCCATGCAAGTTACACTCTTGGGTTCTCTGAAAAAATTGCAACTCAGGTAACACTATGGCTGTGTACTTCGACTTGACGTGTTCTTGAGAATACTGAAAAAATAAACGTGTGTCTGTGTGTGTCGAAATGAATTTTTTACTCTTACCACCTGTATCACTTGGAGTTCAATCAGAAACCGGAAACCACACCAAGATTTGAACAGGCAAAGTTGAATACCAAGAAGTATACAGAGAAAAGAAAAAGTAAATATTTAAATTATTAAATACAAAGAATTACAAAATAAATATCAATTAACTATAAAGGTGTAGTAAGAAATCTAGAGAAAACTCTATTGCTGATGGACAGTACCCAAAGAAAATACAATTTAGACAGGTGAGGAAGCCTCTCCAAGTCTGGAACTCAGATCTTTTGGAGAAGTTCACAGAGTTGTCCAGACCAGAGCTGGTCTACGGTTACGAGGCAGGTGATAAATACACTTTGCAGTGAAGGCAGGTCAAAGTTGACAGGTGTGCACACAAAAGGAGTCAGGACACCAGACCCTGCTCACCAGAAGAACAGCAGGAATCATGCTTTATGTGGTATCGCACAGGGAGAGCCACAGCAAGGTGGTGCATCAGACTTCACGTTCTGGGTGTGTGGCTGAAGTAGGGTACCACCGCACGTTCCCACACACCCACCAAAATCATTGCAATAGCAGCAAGAAACAGATTCACATTGGGATGGGTGAGGGAAATGCCCTTCCTCTGGCAATGTTGCTTTAGTGCCCTCTACTGACAATGTTTGATTGTGAGCTCATTGCAAAGGAAAAATCTTAAAGGGTCTAACTTAACTACAGTAGAGCAGGTAATGAAGGGTGGATTCGGAGCCTAAAAGCAATGAATCAATAACTGGAGCATTACTCAACAATTAAAAGAGAGTAAAATTTACTCTCTATGAGGACCTCACATTAGCATCTGATCATTCTGATTTACTTACCTTTTGGTCTTACCTGTACCCTTTCTTCCAAACAATCTATTGCCATGCAGTATCTAGGTACTTCAATGGGCACAGGTTACCCTTACTTGGATTTCAGAGAATTGGGGAATATTTAGATAAGGCAAATCACATTCAGCTTCATGGTGTAGATTGGAGCATGTTTAGCATAAACTCACTTCCTTTAGGACCTAACATTTACAGTCATTCAGTTCATACTCAGAGTAAAATTTTGGGTGCTAATAATCCATAAGACATTTCTTATCCTAACCTTTGTTACCTTTCTCACTGGTCCACTCCATGTATCTTATTTCCCGCCCTACCCCTCGGCCTCTTTAAGGTTCCTTTAACACACATCAGATTCATTCAGGGCATCTGCCCTTCATTTTTCCCTCTGCCTAGAACACTATTCCTCAAAGAGTCACAGAAACTGTTCACTCATTTTTTTTTTTTAGGTTCTTATGTAAATGTCACTTTCTCAATAAGACTCTACAACTATTCTATTTAAAATGGCAATCGAGTAATATTTCCTGTCCCCTTTCTGTTTTATGTTTTTCTGTAGCACTATGTATTTTAGGTGCTTATATTGGTTATTGTCTGTAATGCATATTAGAGTGTAATCTCCATGAAGGAACTTTTCTGGTTTCTTCCCTAAACTACACTGTAGGTCTGAGATCAGTACCTGACACATGCTTGATGATCAACAAATATATGTGGAGTGAGTTTTATTCTACAATCTAAGATCCAATTATTTCTCGTTCTTTAGAAGTTGAAAAACTCTAATGCCTACATATGCCGAGCAGGCAATATAAATGACTGAAGCAGACTGAGGTGAGTCCTGCAGCAAAGTGAAGAATGCATCTCCTATCTGAAGGGAGTAGCTATTCATCATCTCTACTAAAAATTATGGTTGCACAGGAGTTAGAACTGAGCCTTGCCATTTTCAGACTTTTCAAAAGAGACAAGAAAGAAAGACTTTTGGGTATAATCTGCTAGTTTATAAATATAAATACTAATCCAGTAAGAAAAAAAGAAACCAAAACACTTTGCAAGACAAACAAAATGTGTCTGGAGGCAGAATGTGGCTACAACCATTAGGAGGCCCTATGATATTCTCTCGCTGGCACATTATGAAAATTCCATGTTTGATTTCTAAATGTATGCTTCCTGTACTTACGTTTAAACTTTTAATGTTTCGGTCCCCTCTCTTATCAAATAAACTTTGCCCCCATAAAGTCATTGTTTCTTTTCTGCTAATATCCTACACAAAGTAAATTTTCAGAAGAAACATCTGCTTTGGAATTTTAAAAAGTTCAATTATAGCTCTACCACTTGATTGTTATGAGAACTTGGATAAATTTCTACATCCCCAACCTCTAATTTACTTACAGTGCTTGAGTTTCCTTGGAAACCACACCATTTTGTTCTCAAGCTTATCACTTCCTAATATTATCCTTGAGTTGTAACCCAGGCTTCTGGCTGTTCTTCCCTTGATATGCCTGAATCCATCTTCACTGAATAGGGAGAATAACTCAAGGCTTGTCTTCCTAAAAAAGTCACATGTCCAGCACTATTACCTTGTTTTGCCATATAATATTCTGGTTAACCGAGCTACTCTCTCATTTCATTATCATCTGTTTCCTCATCTTAATGAGAAAAAAGGAGGGAGGAATTAAGGAAGATAGAGAGAAAGGAGAGAAGAGGGTGAGGGGGAGGGAGAGAGAGAGAGAGAGACAAATAAGGAGAACTAAAAAAACACGTAATTATTTTGTTACCTGGTAGCCCTTGTTGGAGGCAAAATAATGGATGTAATAGCCTTAAAGCACTACCTCTGTTCTATGGTATTGTGACTACGTGGTCATTATAAATAGTTGAAAGGAAAGTATTTTATAGAGCCACGATATTTATTTTCAGCAAAATAGTTGCTTCTACCTAAGAGTTCATGAAAGGGATAATCTCTTTTTTATTATGCCTTTAACAGACATTTAAAAACTCATGGTTACTTCTAAAAAGATGTGTATGTAGCAAACTTTCCTTGGGTTTTGTAAAAACCTCTGGGAAGGACATTTGATTAGTCTGCTAGTTCACAAGAGAAGTTAAAGGTTGATTAAAACTGGTCTAGTTCATGTTCTTCGAGCTTTCCTTTCTTCCTTGTAAATTCAGAGACATCACTTGCCTTTAGACTACGGTAAATTTAAAGAGGGGATAAAAATAAATCAATTAAATTAGGTGAAAAATATTTTTTGATACAAAATTTCTGAAATGTTATAAAAACGCAACTTTATTTTTCTTGTATATTTTATTATCAGCTAATTTCTGGATATTGATAGCGGGTTAACACAAAAATGTGGCATGCTTTGTGCTGTTTTAGAAAATAGATGAATAAACTTATTTTATTTTTCCCATTACAAAAAGCAATGCATGGGAAGTAGAAATATGTAAAAAGATGCTGAAAATAATATAATTAATACTTTTAATTATGAAATTATGACAAATAAACTTAGACACAAAGCTCACACTGTCATGGGTGATTATAATTCACCCTTAATGCATTAAGATGGTCAAGTAGAGAGTAGCACTAACCTTGATGTAAGGGAAAGTCGGCTAAGGTGTTAATACTCTGAATTAAGAGAGTTAAGGACAAAGGCATGGTCCAAAACAGTGAATGGAATATAACTTCTGAATAGGTGACACCATAAATTTTCCAGTTTTTCCCCATGGTTAATAAGTTAATGACCCTTATTCTTGCCACTTCAAATGAATTTACTCAGATAATTCAAAAATATCTTCAGTTCACTCATGCACTCTGCTAGAGTTATAGTCGTAAATCATCTAATCTAGCTACCAGACTCCATAAAATTCTATAAGTCATCAAGGGAGATGTGTTTGCTATGTAAGATATTAGGCACTGAAACTGGCAAAGTGAATACTCCACAGTACTAGTCCAGTAAAATTTTATAAGAAAAAAATGAGGGATGGGAAGTTTATTAACCCTCTCTGCAAGAGTATATTAACATATAAAGGTTTGAGAAAACTTGTGGTAAACAAACCTGATTAACTTTGTTTAATCCAGAATATTTTCATTATATTTACCATGAAACATTTAGCCAAACTTCTTCACTACTCCTCAGGAATATCTTAAAGGTTTAAGACAAGTCACATTAATTTCTAATACCAAGTATGTTCAAAAGAACTAAAGGTACCATCAGCGCATTTGAAATATAAAGATTATAGAAAGTATGGCATGGACTAAATGCTGGGATTATTATCAGCGATGAGAAAGCCAGTTATAAGACTAAGAGTTTAATTAAGCACCTTTATTTTTACAAAACCATTAGCATGTTAGAGTGACCTTTATTAACTTGCTTTCTGGATATAAAATGTACAATTTGCATATTTCAAGCATGTAGTCATGAGCTAACAACTGGAATAAAAAATCTACTTCCTAAATGACACATGTTTTTTAATTGACCAAAAGATCAATGTTAACTAATTACTGCCACTTCAAATCCAGTTCTGAATGAATGGGGACACTGGATATGTCAATCATGTCTGCCAAACCTAGTATCTCCCACAAGCTAAGATGCCTCCTTGTACATCGTGTGCTAAGCTATTTGTTATTTTATGTTTGCTTTCCTCTTATGCTGTTGGTTTGTTTGTTGTACAGAGATATGGTCACTGATAGGTCCAGAATCCCAAATCAGCAGGCTAATAACCTCTGAAGTATTAGGACGCTTTCTTTCCATCACAGGTGACACTAATTAACAAAGCCAGTCAGATGATTTCTCCCACCAAATCTGTATAAGAGAATACAAAAGTTATCAAATGGGATCAAACCTGTACAGAGAAATAAAGGTACCATGAGAGTGACACCACAAGGCCAGTATGAAAGCAGTGATCCCTATAACTACTTTAGATCACTAGATATCTGCAGGTTCGGGTTGGATTTATTTTTAAAGGTAAACTAACCTTTTCTAAGTTTAGTCTAATTTACCAATGGAAAAGAAGTGCGTATAAAATAATGATCTATGTGATCTGTGCTAACTAAAATTGATTTTAACTCTTTTTTATTACCGAAATACACATTACTAAATTCAATATTTAAATCGAAAACTTTGGCCTTGTACTAGTATTATAAAAATCTGTCAAGTTCTGTGACAAATGAGTTTCATATCAATGAATTAATCCTAAATCATCTGTTGGCTGCATTTAATAATAATATTTGTGCAATAAAAGAACAAAATAGGAAGGCCAGTGCCACTAAAAGCTGACGACTAAGTTCTAAATGTATTAAAGTGTCCATATTCAATAGTTGGAAAGCAATTTAAACTGCACAGCATAAAATCCATCAACACACACTTTTATTTAAAGAGGAAATCTCCATTTTGCAGTCAGATAGACTCAATATTTGGTTTGAAAACATCTCATGTTTTTATAGATTAGAAAAGATTAGAGAAAGGGGCAGGGATCATGTGCCAGATACATTTTATTTTTCAAAAAGGAAGGTGTTCATGATTTGGTATACATTTTAAACAAGAATGAAAGCCATAGATTAAAGGTCTGTACATACCAAAAGCCAATGAAAACTATCCAGGGTGCTTCTTATGATGTATTATTCACACGGGTGACTTTCTGCCAACAAGGCTTTCTTCCTTAAAATGCATTTCAAATCGGTGGTGTCAATCAATGACATTTAACAACTCTGTCATGGTCAAAGGAAAAAAGGAAACCTGCTTGGATCCTTACATTGCATATTTAATAATAATAAGAAAAAACAGAAGCAGCCTGAGGTACAGCAGTGTACTACAAACAGAAATAAAGAGGCTAGTGGAAGGAGAAGTACTGGAAAGCTGTGTCCATCAGGTAAATGATGAACGATTTTAAAAACGTGTGAATTTACTAAGATGTTTTTCTGGGATTAATGTAACCTAATTTATGAACAGATCATGTTTCAAGTGTTCTCTTAAATATACAGTGCTCTGCTAAGCACTTTGGGGGAATATTCAGACGTTTAAAACACAATCCCTGCTTTTAAATGACTGGTATGATGGTGAAATGAAGAAGACACTGGGTTTAAGAGAACAACAAAATTATTACTCTAGGTGGTATATTAGCACACTGACATAAATACAACAGAATTCTATAATCATTCAAGAGAGGAGAGATTACAATGATGTGAAAAAAATTACATAGAAAATTCCTTTTAATATGAACTTGGAAAATATGGTTCATACAAAATAAGAGCTTAAAAGTGAGGACAAACTAGCAAAGACAAATGAAAATTAATCACATCAGTCTGACAGCAGCATATAACTGGGTATGCTGGGAAAGTTGTGGCAGAAAGTATTAAAGTATATCAGGAGGTCACAGTGGGAAAGGCTCGGAAAATGTGATTATTCATCAATCAATAATGTGCACTGATTTTATGCAATATTTGCTTCTGAATATATAATCCCAAAATATATATACTTAATGTGTGTATAAAGGTATGTGTATATATCTAATAACATATATTAGATATATGTTAATATTATAATACATAATAATATAATTCTATATTAATACATGTTTAATAATATATATTAGTTGTATATTAGACATATATAGGGTATATTTTATATATATTAGATAGATATGTATATGTATATCTGTCTAATGTATATAAAATATACCCTATATATTAGACAGATATATACCCTCTGCTGTACTTTACATCAGGGTCTTAAATCTTGTTCACTTTAAGGGCAAATATCTAGAACAGTACCAAATTCATTTTAGGCACGTGATAAATTAAATACATTAATGTTAAAGTTCTCAATTTTATTTCAAATTTTTATGTCGAATAAAATTATTTATCCTCCATGACACAATGGAAAGTTGTTTTTACAAACTGTCCCCAAGTTATATTTTCCTGAAGCATGTACTTAGGCTTTTAAATTTTTAATGATAGTGTCTCACACACTAATTACGAATAGGAAATCTAATACATTAAACACCTCCATTTTAGTCCTAATCTAATTTTTTATTGATAAGATAGTGAAAGCTAAATAATGCATAAATTGTTATAGTGGGTCTTTGTACATTAGAGAATAAATTAAGACAGCTATGTTTTAGAGAAAAATTGCGTTCATTATACTTCAGGAATTTCAGGACAGCAGAGGGGCAGGGCTATAATAAAAGGCAGTAGATGACATTGACGAACTTCAGTCAACAACTGCTGACTACATTAATTACAGATTGTGAAACCTTTGAACACCAGCCTTTGTCTTTTCAGCCTTGTACCTCCACTTTGGATGACTTTATTGGTGCTCAGGAAAATTGACAACTGAATGAGGAGACTACAGGAATTTGCTCTCTTCAACTTCCTCATCTTCCTCTTTTCCCAGATGTTCTTATGATTTTTCCACCCAGGAAAGAGAATACAGAGAAGGAGGGTAGGAGTTGGAAAAGATGACAGCAGGAGAAAAATTGGTTGTAGTTGGGAGAGAAAGGATATTTTCATAACTAGTTGACATTTTCAGGTTCATCAAGGTGAAAACATGAAAGTCGGTTACTGCTTTATAAAATTCTTTCAAAGTTCAAATTAGGGTTCTGGATTAAAAAGTCTTCAGTTTAAGATATGGCAGTGTGCTTGCTCCTGGTGTGACCATGAACAAGTTACTTAAATTCTTTATGTATCAGCTGAGTATTTGTAAATGTATATAATTTATATCTCTACATTACATGCAGTTGGTATTATTAAATGATTAATCTAAAATACTTCTCATTGAAGAGAGAATACACTAACCACTGAGTGTTACATATTGTTGCTATTACTGCCCATTGATATAAGTATATAATCATTCTGTGGTTTAAAATGAGAAAACACATCAATAGTCTTTTTTAAATGAAGATTCATGTCTGAGAATAAACATTGCACTTATATATTGTGAAATATTATGAATGGCATATTCTTAATAAAAATAGATTTATTATATTCATTAAAAATGATAATAGGAAAAATAGTTAAATAATTAGATGGACCAGTGATCTTTGTTCAATTATTGGTTACAACCACATTCCTAGTTCCAAGTTCACAAAGCAAATGTGATCAGGGCAAATGTACTGGAGTTAAAAATAAACAAGTAAACAAAAATTAAACTTCAATTCACTTTATTTATGGTACACGTATGGGTGATATCAATAGCTCTAGAGATCTAAAAGAATGGTCATTCATTTTAGGAAATTTTTTTAATCCCCATTCAGAATTTATAGATAAAAACTGTTAATAGTGGTATATATATTCTAAACACAAATTTTATATTTATAATCTTTGTAGTAATAGAAGAATTTCTTATTAATTTCTAAATATAGATACACATTCACAGTCCTTAAAATAGAGTATTAATATAGTGCCAACAAATACCCCTCATTTTCTTTAATAACGATACTTTAGTTTCAAAGGAGCAAAGTCATTTTTAAGAAATTTTGAACAAGATTGTTTTACATTTTAAAATTCTTTGCATAAGCTAAATGTAAAGATACTGCTATAATCAATGGTGTCCTCTAAAATCAACTATGGCTACATCTATGCTAATGATGAGATTGATTTTCATATGCAGAGTCATTATTGTTATATTTGAGTACCATTTTCTTATATTTCTAAAAAAATGTCTGAACTTGCTCATGTATCTGAGTTACTTAAGCACAATGAAGGAAACCATCAACAAAACAAAAAGACAACCCACTGAATGGGAGAATATATTCATGAATGATAAGGGGTTGATATCAAAAATATGTAAGAAACTCATATAACTCAATAACAACAACAAAATAAATGATCTGATCAAAAAATGGGCAGAAGATATAAAAATACATTTCTCTAAAGAAGACATACAGATGGACAGCAGACATATGAAAAAATGCTCAACATCACTAATCATCAGAAAAATTGCAAATTAAAACCACTAGTCAGAATAACTATTATCAAAAAGTTAACAAATAACGTGAATTGGCAAGAATGTGGAGAAAAGAGAACCCTTGTGCACTATTGGTGGGACTGCAAACTGGTGCAGCGACTACAGAAAATAGTATGGAGATTCTTAAAAAAAACTAAATATAGATCTACCATATGACCCAGCAATTCCACTTCTGAGTATTAATCTGAAGAAAATGAAAACACAAAATTAAAAAAGATTTATGCACCTTTATGTTCATTGCAACATTATTTTCAATAGCTAAGATATGGAAGAAATCTGTGTGTCCATCAGTAGATGAATGGATAAAGATGTGGTATACATATACACACATACAATGGAATGTTATGCAGCAATAAAAAAGAATTAAATCTTGCCATCTGCGACAACATGGATGGACCTAGACAGTGAAATATGTCAGACAGAGAAAATCAAATACTGTATGGTTTCGTCCACATATAGACTCAGAAAACAAAACAAAACAAAACAACAACAAAAACAATGCATAAACAGACTCATAGAAAAAGAGACCAAAGGGATGGTTACCAGAAGAAAGGGGGTAGGGAAATGTGTGAAAAAGGTGAAGGACAGTATAGTCAATGA